>VYZW01062150.1:0-30897 GCA_013401315.1 Balaeniceps rex
GTAGATTCAGACTAGATATAAGGAAGAAATTCTTTACAAATAGGGTCATGAAACACTGGAACAGGTTGTCCAGAGAGGTGGTAGATTCCCCATCCCTGGAAACATTCAAGGCCAGGTCAGATGGGGCTCTGAGCTACCTGATCTAGTTGAAGATGTCCCTGCTCATTGCAGGGGCGTTGGACTACATGTCCCTTCCAACCCAAACTATTCTATGATTCTATGTCAATCTCTGACCAGACAAAAGTTTGCACCTCTTTTGTTTGTGCCTTTACTACTGTACTGGTTTTGGCTGGGATAGAGTTACATCTCTTCACAGCAGCTTGTATGGGCCTACGTTTTGGATTTGTAATGAAAACAGTGTTGATACCAAAACGTTTAGTTATTGTGGAACAGTGCTTACACAGCATCAAGGCTTTCTCTTTTTCCCGCTTTGTCCTCCCATCAAGTAGGCTGGGGGTGCACAAGAAGCTGGAAGGGGACACAGCTGGGACAGCTGACCCTAACTGACCAATATGATGTCACACACCATACGACCTGGAGCGTGATGTCCACACCATATGATGTCACACTCAGCAATAAAAGCTGGGGGAAGAATAAGGAAGGGGGGGACATTTGGAGTTATTTCACTTGTCTTCCCAAGTAACCATTGTGCGTGATGGAGCCCTGCTTTCCTGGAAATGGCTGAACACCTGCCTGCCGATGGGAAGTGGTGCATGAATCCCTTGTTTTGCTTTGCCAATTAAACTGTCTTTATCTCAACCCATGAGTTTTCTCACTTTTACCCTTCTGATTCTGTCCCCCATCCCACTGGGGGAGAGTGAGCAAGTGGCTGGGTGGTGCTTAGCTGCCGGCTGGGGTTAAACTACAGCAACTACTCCCCCTTGATGATCGCGGTTCAGTAACTCAAGAGATGCTGTCCCCAATAGTGATTTCACCCTTGGCTTACTAGAAACCTGCTCTGTTACCATACGTTTGTGTACGTACCCTTTTGCTTCTGCCTTTGCATCTCTGACTGGAAGCTTTCCTCTGCTAGTGCACTGTCCATCTGTGGAAAAAAAGAGAGTGAAGCTTTGTGAAAAAACAAAGTGAAGCTTTAGCTGCTGTTGTTGGCGTGGAAGAATTAGTGACGAAGATACCGGCATAGATAATTTTTTTTCCCTCCACAAATCTTTGTCCCTCTGCACCCCCCTTTTCCTCTTTAAACAGAGTATTTGTATCTTCCAAGCAGGGAAATGTTAAACACTAGCTGAGGGATGTACTGAGTTTGCAGGTGTCTCTTTGCATATCTCTGCAAGGCAATTGCCTCAGCTTAGCAGAAACTCTGTGTCTGAGCTGCAAACCTGCCATGGGGCTGATGCAGTGCCCTCAGTCCTGGGCCAGCCTTGCAAACTGCTTCGGAGACTTGGCCACTCAGCCTTTGAATCCAGAAAGTGGACTCATATTGCCCTTTGCTTTCCTCTTTTCTCTGAGCTTCCAGCTCTGCAGCAGCAAAGCCAGCCTGAGTAGGAGTAGAAAGGGGATTGAAATGTCTTGGCTCCAGCTCAGGTGTCAGGTCAGCTATTTTGTGGGCCATCAGTTGACCAGGGCAACAGTGGCACAATTTTAGTATGACTGGGTTCACGCAGGGTGCAGCCAAGTGAGATACAGACCATCTTATTTTTTTAATCATGCCCTAAAAATACACTGGCACCACAGTTAGCAAGAAAGGCTAAAGAACAAGCAAAGACACAAGCAGGAAATTTGCAGCTTTGCCAGATTCTTGAGTCCTACTGAAATCTTTATTTACAGAAAGGGTGAATAGCTTGGCAACTCTTAAGTCATCTCTTTACATAAAGGAACCATCTGGCTTGTGATTAGAGCTGGGCTTCATGTCACAGCTGCGCTGGCAGTGAAGATCCCAAGGTGCATTGGCATTTTTGCACTGCTAGGGGTACTACCTTTCACCTTAAAGGTTTGCTGCAAAAGACACAGAAAGCCCACTGCGATCCATTTCTTCCCCCAGGTTTGGTCTTGGTGGTTTCCTTTTTTAATTAGTCTCCTGAACAACTACAGGATATTGCTATGTCATTAAATACTTCACATATTTCACACCACTAAGTGATGACTCATTTGCAGGATCAACCATGGATCAATGATGATAAAAAATAAAGTGTTACTCTTTTAATGAAAATGCCTAAGTGCTGAGCTGGAGACAGTTTGAAAAAAACAGAGCAAACAAAATACGTGGTCACTGTTAGACATCTGCCGAGGGGCAGACAGGGCTGCTGGAACCAGCTATATCTTGGTTTGCCAAGACAGGGGATGGTGGCAGAAACAGCTTAAGGAGTTCCCACATTCCTCTTCACCTCTNCCCAATATGATGTCACACACCATACGACCTGGAGCGTTATGTCCACACCATATGATGTCACACTCAGCAATAAAAGCTGGGGGAAGAATAAGGAAGGGGGGGACATTTGGAGTTATTTCACTTGTCTTCCCAAGTAACCATTGTGCGTGATGGAGCCCTGCTTTCCTGGAAATGGCTGAACACCTGCCTGCCGATGGGAAGTGGTGCATGAATCCCTTGTTTTGCTTTGCCAATTAAACTGTCTTTATCTCAACCCATGAGTTTTCTCACTTTTACCCTTCTGATTCTGTCCCCCATCCCACTGGGGGAGAGTGAGCAAGTGGCTGGGTGGTGCTTAGCTGCCGGCTGGGGTTAAACTACAGCAACTACTCCCCCTTGATGATCGCGGTTCAGTAACTCAAGAGATGCTGTCCCCAATAGTGATTTCACCCTTGGCTTACTAGAAACCTGCTCTGTTACCATACGTTTGTGTACGTACCCTTTTGCTTCTGCCTTTGCATCTCTGACTGGAAGCTTTCCTCTGCTAGTGCACTGTCCATCTGTGGAAAAAAAGAGAGTGAAGCTTTGTGAAAAAACAAAGTGAAGCTTTAGCTGCTGTTGTTGGCGTGGAAGAATTAGTGACGAAGATACCGGCATAGATAATTTTTTTTCCCTCCACAAATCTTTGTCCCTCTGCACCCCCCTTTTCCTCTTTAAACAGAGTATTTGTATCTTCCAAGCAGGGAAATGTTAAACACTAGCTGAGGGATGTACTGAGTTTGCAGGTGTCTCTTTGCATATCTCTGCAAGGCAATTGCCTCAGCTTAGCAGAAACTCTGTGTCTGAGCTGCAAACCTGCCATGGGGCTGATGCAGTGCCCTCAGTCCTGGGCCAGCCTTGCAAACTGCTTCGGAGACTTGGCCACTCAGCCTTTGAATCCAGAAAGTGGACTCATATTGCCCTTTGCTTTCCTCTTTTCTCTGAGCTTCCAGCTCTGCAGCAGCAAAGCCAGCCTGAGTAGGAGTAGAAAGGGGATTGAAATGTCTTGGCTCCAGCTCAGGTGTCAGGTCAGCTATTTTGTGGGCCATCAGTTGACCAGGGCAACAGTGGCACAATTTTAGTATGACTGGGTTCACGCAGGGTGCAGCCAAGTGAGATACAGACCATCTTATTTTTTTAATCATGCCCTAAAAATACACTGGCACCACAGTTAGCAAGAAAGGCTAAAGAACAAGCAAAGACACAAGCAGGAAATTTGCAGCTTTGCCAGATTCTTGAGTCCTACTGAAATCTTTATTTACAGAAAGGGTGAATAGCTTGGCAACTCTTAAGTCATCTCTTTACATAAAGGAACCATCTGGCTTGTGATTAGAGCTGGGCTTCATGTCACAGCTGCGCTGGCAGTGAAGATCCCAAGGTGCATTGGCATTTTTGCACTGCTAGGGGTACTACCTTTCACCTTAAAGGTTTGCTGCAAAAGACACAGAAAGCCCACTGCGATCCATTTCTTCCCCCAGGTTTGGTCTTGGTGGTTTCCTTTTTTAATTAGTCTCCTGAACAACTACAGGATATTGCTATGTCATTAAATACTTCACATATTTCACACCACTAAGTGATGACTCATTTGCAGGATCAACCATGGATCAATGATGATAAAAAATAAAGTGTTACTCTTTTAATGAAAATGCCTAAGTGCTGAGCTGGAGACAGTTTGAAAAAAACAGAGCAAACAAAATACGTGGTCACTGTTAGACATCTGCCGAGGGGCAGACAGGGCTGCTGGAACCAGCTATATCTTGGTTTGCCAAGACAGGGGATGGTGGCAGAAACAGCTTAAGGAGTTCCCACATTCCTCTTCACCTCTCCTTGCCTTTTTTCAGCCTGCTCAAAAAAAGCACGTTATGTTCTGGTCAGTCCATCAGAACTAAGGTCCCTGTGGTACTAGGGGCTGAATATAGATGTTAGAATCTGTTTTGGCTTGATAGGGTTCATAATGTAGAAGACAAAAGAATTATTTTCTGGTCTAATTGTGATAGAGCAAGAGCTGGTAGATCTGTAGACTAGTTTTCTTTACCAGACTATATTAACTTCCATTTGGTCAGTTCCTTTGTTTCTCTGTTCTTCTTTTGTCGTTTCTAGTTAGGGACTATTTGTGCAGAAACTGTCCGTTACCAAACCCATATACATGACAAAGCACAAAACAGATTTCCATAATTCACACTACTGATGAAGCAAAAGAGGTATGTGAGAATTATTGAAAAAGTGGGAAACTTCAGTAAAGTCTGAGTCCAAGTGCAACATCTAAACACAAGTCACTCAGGAGTGGCGTTTTGGTCATGTGTACTCATGTCCTACTGTCAAGACAGTGGTGAGTCTCCTGTCACCTACCTGTAAGCACCCCCATGCCTGAGCTAGTTTTGTTGACTTACTTGGTTTCTCTCTTTCATAGGATGGGTGAACCCCACCCAGGAACAGTGCCCATGTAACTGTTACCTATAGCTACAGGGACAGCAGTGTAAATCCCTTGCAGACTAAAACAAGTGAGAAACCAGAAGTTTTGCTCAGTTCCTTCTGGAGAGCCTTTAAGACTGGGAAGCAAGAAGAGGATTTCTTTTTTCCTGGTTTTCTCCATCTCTTTTACACACTGGAGAGACTCTGGGTTCAGTTTCCCCACCTGATCTTACACTGACTTCTTCTAAGTTTTTGTGGAAGTAAAGGAGAGCTATAGCAGGTGGGTGCTACAAGCAGAGACCAAATGAAAACCAATGGGGCTGGGAAAGGATACTCACAACATATTGGATGAATGGATGAACGTTTGAGTCCTGTGATGTCTGGCAACATGCTGTGACCAGTAGAAGTAGGCAGTGGAGACCTGCAGTAATCGGGGATGGCATTTTGTCCGGTGACTTTGCTGTACAGCCTGAGAGGAAAATAAAGCAAAAGGATTGGGGAATTTTCAGCTGACTCACACAGTAAGAAATACCAGCACACTCTACAAAAACATATGTTCAGACTTCTTCAGCACACTCTGCTTGTTCACTCCATCCAAGACAGAGCACGGAACAAGGTCTGTAATTATTCCTCTGCCACTGTCACCAGACGTTTCCCTCATACCTCCTTTTTTCCACGTCGGCTGTACCTACTCAAAACAGAGGGAGAAAGAAATCGCTTGGAGAAAGCGGGGTCCTAAGTAGATTCCTAACAGGGGCAAATGAGGTGCTAGAAATTAATCTGCCATGAGAAAAGTTGACTTTGGATCTTCAAATATTCCTCACAGTGGTACTTGGCAAATGCACAGCCAGAACATGAGGGAATAGTTAGAAATGTTGCTGTGAGGGCCTGTCCCATTGCAGCAGGGAGAGCTCTGCTACCAGCCATGCCCCACTCTGGAGAGGGCTGCAGTAACATCATGGGCTCAGCTAGAGATTTCTGTATGTTTGTTACCCCTTCACTAACAAGGGAAACAACGAAGAGTCATATCTCCTGGAAAAAATCCGTGTAACTTTGAGTTTTTAGTATACATCTCCATTAGTTGCACTGAAGTTAACAAGTAAATAACCTAGAACCCAAGAATACTGACGCACCAGAATATAACGTGGTGCCTGAAATCAAAACCCAGAAAAGACAACCTTTTCCAGCTCATTAATACCTAAGCTAATTTACTCATGCAGTAGATTGGATGATGAAACATAAAGGGAAAGACAAAACATGCATGGACCCTTATAACAGGTGCTGACACATTTATGCAACCAGAGGGAATAGAGAAAGGGAGCTGAAGAGTATGTAAAAAATATGTATTTTGCTATGAATATGCACTTTCTGATTATTCCTAACAAAGCACTTCCCTAGCTCCAGAATGAACAGCTGGTAGAGAGCTACAGGAAAAGGCAGAACCCAAGGAGATTGTGAAAATCATTTTAAGAAAGGAAAGCACTGAGAAAAGACTCTTAAGAATAGTACTGAACAGTACCAGAGTGGATAACATCAGCTTGCCTGAAATAATGAGCTTTTGTAAAATTATGATCTTTTTGTATTGGAAAGGCTGTTCATACAAACTCAGGCTTTGAAAAGCTGTGAATCACCAGGGGAAAGAAGAAAAACCAGCACCTCCTGGGATGATAATGAACATTGGCAATGGCTGCCTATTGCCACCACATTGCCTATCAGAGCTGGTGCTCCCAAGTAGACAGGGCTCTTCACAGTGACTTTCCTGCTGAAAAGAGCCCATGACAGAAAACTATAATACAAACACGATCTGTGGCCTCACCTTGTGAATGGATAGAGGACAGCAAAGAGCTTATAGCCAAGCAATGTACTTCTTGTCACTGATGTGGGTTTCCAGCAGGCATTTGTCAGGGTTACTCATCAAAGGCGGTTCTTAGGGAGATTCATCTGCAGTGAGACTTCACCTGGATACTGACCTGGTTAAAAGATAGGAAACAAAAGTTGGAAGAAATTATTTGCTTTTCCAGTAGAGAGATGTCAACACCAGAGCTCCGCAGGAAGGTGTGCGTAAGCCTGTGTCTTACCCTCTGTTCTCAAGTGATGCGGGAAAGGCAGTGATTAGTGACACAACACTGTGGAAAATTTTAAATGATTGAGACTAACAAAAGCAAAGTCTGCCTGTGAAGATCTGCATAGCGATCCCAGGAAACTGAGTGACTGGGTCATGAAATTCAGCACTGGTAAGTGTAAGGTAGAAAGAAATGATCCTGACATTATGTATTCTGTGATGGACTCTGAATTGGCTATTACCACTCAGAATTGGGGCTCAGGAAATGTCAGCTGAACTCTGAGGAGCAATTAAAAAAGGAAAATTAATATTAAGATATTCTAGGATAACAACAGAGGAAAAAAACACAAATCAGAAAACTGTGCTATCTAGACATTTGAGCTGACCCAGTATGGCTGCTCTTATGCTCCTATACAGGAATAGCAAGAAAGCAAGACATGTCACCGATTCAGAATATCTTCCCAACTCACCCCAAAATCCATTAAAAAAAAAAAGACTGTTAACAGGCTTTTTTAATCCAATGGATGAATGGCTGGCAGAATTGGAAAAAAAAAATAAAGGTAGAGAAAAGGAAGTGTCTGTTCAGTTTCCTGGGCCTGCCCATCAGTATATCCAGCATTCTACAAAAGACACTATTTTGAAGACATCATCCACTTGTGACAACCTCAGGACTTCCATGGATCTGGCTGATCCCAAGACCAAGATGGATCAAAATGGATCAAGAGGGAAACACTGCCAAGTTATAAGCTGTGACACAAGTCCTTGAGATAGTGACATGACTTAATAATAGAAACACTAACAAAAGAAAGATTTCTGATGGTTTTGTATGTACAGCATATGCTCACAACATATAGTACAATAGCTTAATCTGTACAAGGAACTTGTATTTCATTAGTAACGGGTTGATTAAACAGATAATAGAAAGGAAAAAAGGTCATTAAACAAAGTTTATGATGAGGTTAAACAGCATCTGCTGTAGTTTTGCACGTATCTTTTGCACTGTTCACAAACTTGCATTCATATTCAAATGTTGTGGGTCACGCTCTATTTTCAAATACACCCTTTGTGCAACCATGTAGCTGAGACCGAGCACCCTGTTAATTGTGTATATAAAAAAAACATACAGAGGACAACTCATGCAAATGAGAACTGTGCTGCTACTCAGGCTTTGATAGCTAGTCAAAAGTCCAAAAATCCCAAACCAGTATCTAGAAAGCCAGAATGCCAGCAAACAAATATCAAATTGCAAATGGGAAAAATATTAATGTCCTTCTCAAGTATATGTGGCTGTTCCCCTTGTTCATTTAATGTCTCAGTGGAAAAAGAATTGCTGTAAATTTTTCAGCAAGCAATTTCTCAAGTATCTATGTACCTTCTGTCGGTACATAGAAGATATGTGGACACATTCATCATTTCTCATACACACTGCCTCCTGGGAGGCAATAAGTATCTGTGACTTATAAAGCCCCAGAGAGCTAAAGAAGCCCAAATTTGCTACCAAATGTCTTTTCCTCCACAGCATTCAGGCTGAAAAATGTTTAAAATTAGTTCTAAAGTACAGAAGGTTCCTAGAGGTAAATAGCAAGGTCTTACTTTAACCCAGGACATAGGTGATCTACATGACCTCCTTTTTACTTTTTCTATAAGTTTCTCTTCCATAAATGTTGCAAAAATAATTACACCTTCTCTTGCAAATCCACCCAGCACAATAGTTACTATCCCATACGCTTTAGAAAATAAAGACGACACCCAGAGATATAATATGGTTTACCTTCTCCGGTGATTCAAATAGAAGATCTTCTAATTAAATCCATCTTAAACATCCTCTGCTTTCTGTTGCAGCCCAGGCTGCTTTGATGTCTCTCAAAGGGAAACCAAGACACAGGAACTTATATAATTAGCTGAACATGTTATTATTGCCCAGAAAACAAGCTGCCTCTAGAGCCTGCACTCAATTTTCAAGCGTGAGGCTGACCAGAGATGCCACTGCAGAAAACCCACAAGGCATTTCAAGAGGAGATATTTCCTGATACCATTCACCTGGTACTACTAATTATTTCCCCCCTGCACTGACCTAAGTCCTTCAGCATCTTATCTGCAGATTACTTCATCAAGTGGACTAACTTGTTCTGCTGCTGTTACTCACTTGCTTTGTTCTAACAAAAGAGGGTGTTGAGGACTGAAAGCAGTAAAATCATGTTTTGTAGCTATGGCAAAATGTTTGTGGGCTTTGACTTAAACAACAAGGGAGGAACACCCTAAACTTTTCCTACCTGAGCTGGCAGCATGCTCGCTGTGAGCTGGACCTGGCAGGCATTAGGGACATGCGTTGGTGCCCTTGGAGCAGCTGCACAGAGATGCAGACCTACAGCTCGGATGGCTACTGTGGAAGGTGGGGAAGAGCAGGAAATTCACAGAAACCAGGGGAAACTCTGATGTGTTATGTATGTTTCTACCTTGAACAAAATCTGGAGCCAGGAACCCGCTGCACAAACAGAGGACATCTGTCCCAATAACAATGAGGTCCTTGTCCCTACAGTGTTCAATCGCAGCTGGTTTGTCAATGGAATTTGTTTCCACAGCAGTGTGTGTGAGGCAGTGACCCACTGAGCTTATGCAATGTCTGTGAAAAGCTTGGGATTAAACTCATGTCGTGGGGGATTATTTTTTAAACAGTGATTAATTCAGGAGATAGGTCTATGGGTAGAGCTCCTGTTCCCCCACAAACTGGAAACGGTCCCTGTGCAGATCCTGACTTCTCGTAAGAAGCTCATTGGGGGGTAATAGCCTCATGGGGTAGGCAGATGTGCCCCAGGATCTCCAGAGCCACCGTGCAGCAGCTGAAAGCCAGGTGGGACACACCAGTGCATCCCAAAAGGGCACACGTCTCCAAGGTAGACAACTGTGTCAAGCTGTAAATGCCACTCTTTGTCACACTGCAGAAGGAAAACGGAAGCAAAAAAGTCAATAAGATGCTGATAAGGTGACATGGCTTTCCCACTTCTACACTAGTTCCCAAATTAAAGGGTTGTGACATCGGGGCTGGTCCAGCAGTTACAATGGGGTCATGTTGCCAGCTGGCATTGGCTGGTTCAGGGGAACAGGAGGGATGGCTGTCATGGCAGCATTGGGCATAGTTTGGGTTGCTCTTGGTGGTATCCATCTAGAGTAGTAGCGGTCATTTTTGTCTCACAGTGAGCTTGGACCAGGTCTTCAATCCTCTATCAACTGTCTGTGGTGAGTGTGCTGGTTGCTCCATTTCTAACAGCCCTAAAACATGTCACAGCATTTTGCCTCTTGCTGGGTCTGAGTGATAAAAATCAAAATGTGTGTTTAGCAAAGTTTGCCCTGCAGCCTTTGCAGGTGTCAGCATTTACTAAGGACGTTAAGGATATCACCATACGTGACTGTAAACTTCTCTTCAATGAGCCAACTTGAGAGTGCATTGTCCTCGGCAGCAATACAGCCTATTTCTGCTCCTTTTTCTGCGAACCTGGTCACCTGCTGTTCCCCACAACGTGGTGAGTCAGCCCTCAGCCTGCCATTTTGCATCAGTTTTAAGGTGATAAATTGGCATGATTGATGCCGTCGCTGCCCTTAGAGCTTGTCCCCACTGTTGCAGTGGCATCGGTCTGGTTTATTGCCCACTCAAGCTGGTTCAGGAATCTGAACAAGCAGAAATCTGAGGCTACATCTACAGCACTAAATGCAACTACCTGTCTCTCTGCAGACAGGTTTTATGGCTGGTCTTGTGCTGGTGTCTTCCAGACCCCTCTCTGACCCAATTTAACTCACTGTCCCCGCAGAAAACTAAACTAGCAGCAAGGCATCTAGCTTGCTTTCATCTGAGCGAGTTTAATCAGCTCAGAGAAGGGCCCAGTGAGTGCCAGGGCCAGAGCAGGGAGAGGAGCAGATATGTGGCCCCAAGCAGGGAAGGGGGAAGGAATAGAGGTGGGCAGGAAGGGCAGGAGGGTAAGGAGAAGGAGAACCTCTTGCTTTCTGCCCTGGTAAGCAGTTCAGGATGAGTCCATGGTCTATCCCTACAGAAAGAGCTGTGTCGTTTTCACCCAGTGTTGCTCCCTTGGCTGTCTCCTTGCAAGTTTAGACAAGCAGCAGTGCCAGCGCAGAGGATGAGGTGACGAGGAGGGCAAGCTTGGCTTAGACCCAGTTAGCTTTGGTGGATCCACACTTTTCACATCGCCAGCCCTTGACTGGAAAACCGATCTGATTTAAACCCTCCTCTCCCCCTTTTTTTTTTTGTTGCTGTGGTTTTCAACAATTTTAACCAACAGCGCCTTGGCGTGTGGGAACGGGAACGAATGTCAGCGAGGGGAAAGGATTCCTTAAAAGAGGGTTTCTGCTCAAGGCACTGTATCATCAAACTGCAGCGTAAAGGTATGAGAAATCTTGGTTCACTTTGCAAGAGAATGTGAAAATTGCACAATCTCAGAGCATGAGGTATGTAATGAACTTTGTATGTGAGCACAGGGGGATGTCCTGATCATCCTGCTGTTTTTTCCTGTATGCATTCATCATGTACTGTCATGTCACCAGAAACTGTGAACTTCCTGAATTTTAAAGTTTTAAAGTTTCAACCCCAGAAGATTTTTAGTTTAAACATCTGAGACTGCACTTAGAGAGCCATCACAGGCTCAGGAAAGCAAGCAAAAGGTCTGTTAGAGGATATCTGCTCTGAACGAGGAGCACTCATCCAAAACAAGACACTGATCCTATAATTCACTGGAAATGTGCCGCTACAAAAGCACGTGAACACATTTCATCTGGCATGAACACAAGAGACCAGGGTAAGGTTCCCACATAGGTGCAACCTGAGAGATACTGTTGAAAGCAAAAGTAAATATGGAAACAACTTAGAAATGAAGTTAACAAGATACAGCCCTCTTGACTCACCCACCTTCATTCCAGCCCTGGCTGTTAACACTTCAGTCTCATCTCTAGAATCTAACCTCAGCAATCTGTGTAATCAAATCCAATTGTCACTTGTATCCCAAACTCAGAAAAAGATGGCAAAACCTCTCGAAAGCTGGATGCAACACTGCAGGTTCTTACACCATTTGCCATTCTGAATTTTGCATGGTCAGCCTCTCAGAGAGATGTGCTTTAGAAATGGAAGGACAGAGTGAATCCCAAGCATATTGGAATTCATAGGCAGATTACTTTGAGATAAAAGGTTTTGGGATGAATCTGGCGATGCCTGGGACTTCATTTATTATATCTCTCACAATGACTTTCCATAGTTTTGCCCACCTCATCTTGCAGAAAAGAACCTGAAGGGAGTCCTAGCAAATTGCCACCTAACTCCACTCAGCATGATGTTGTTGAAAACAAGGCTAATCTCATTCTTAAATTTATTAACAAGTATTTTTAATTTAAGACCTGGAAGGTAACAAAAGTACTCTACTTAATGCTGTTGATGCCTTGGCTGGAGTGCTGTGTCCGGATGTAGCTGTATTGGAGAGCATCCAAAGGAATGCTAAGACATGAGCAGAGGACGACTTTGTGAACAGGTTGAAGGTTGTTCGGTTTAGATAACAGAAGACTCAGGTAAGGACACAGTAACAGTCTGTCACTTGGTAAAAGACTGACATAAATGTCCACAGCAATAGCTGGGTGAAGGATGATGTGAAATCACACAACCTGAAGCAAAGATAAATATGTCGGTGATTATGGAAAATCTGTAATTGCAAAGGTTACAAGCACTGAATTAGGCTACCCAGGGCAGCTGCAAAGTTCCCTTCAGTGGAGGTTTTTAAGAACAGGCAATAAAATTGCTGACATGGAAGAGAGCCCTTGATTCTGCCTCCATGTGAGTTTGTGGCAGTGGGGCACCGGGTAGATTGTTTATTCACCTCTTCCAGTTACCTCGTTCTGTTTCTCTACACTGCTTCAATTTCTGTGCGACGAATGAGTTCAAAGAGATTTAGAGAAGACGTACAAGACCACTGATCTGTGTACTCAGAGCTGTGTTTGGACTCTGCTATACCATCTTAGACAAGTTCAAGAATTCCTTTCTGGACCTCTCCAGCACAACATTCCCACTGGTTTAAGCACAGAGGAGGTGAACTGTATCTACAGCCTTATCAAGGTGTCCTGGTTTCAGCTGGGATAGAGTTAATTTTCTTCCTAGTAGCTGGCATAGTGCTGTGGTTTGGATTTAGGATGAGAATAACGCTGATAACACACTGATGGTTTAGTTGTTGCTAAGCAGTGCTGACACCAGTCAAGGACTTTTTCAGCTTCCCATGCTCTACCAGGTGCACAAGAAGCTGGGAGGGGGCACAGCCAGGACAGCTGACCCAAACTGACCAAAGGGCTATTCCATACCATATGACGTCATGCTCAGTATAGAAACTGGGGGGAGTTGGCCGGGGGGCAGCGATTGCTGCTTGGGGACAGGCTGGGCATCGGTCGGCGGGTGGTGAGCAATTGCATTGTGCATCACTTGTTTTGTATATTATTATTATTATTATTATTATTATTATTATTATTATTATTATTTTCCCTTCCTTTTCTGTCCTGTTAAACTGTCTTTATCTCAACCCACGAATTTTACTTTTTTTTTTTCGATTCCCTCCCCATCCCACTGGGGAGGAGGAAAGTGAGTGAGTGGCTGTGTGGTGCTTAGCTGCGTGCCGGGTTAAACCACAGCAGTCCTTTTTGGCGCCCAACGTGGGGCACGAAGGGTTCGAGATAACGACAGATCTGACCAGAGCATGTTAAAACAAATTTGTGATAAGCATTCATTATATTAGTTTAATAGTCACGGGTCGCCATGTTGATTCATTTGCTCTCAGAGTTGTTGCGCTTGTTCTCAGTGTAACACCTTACTTGCTGTGTGCACTCCCTGTGGTGCTGTTTGTCACCTCTCGGAGCTGGATTAAAGTTACCGCTTTGCTGTACTGTGTAACACTGGTTTATGGTATGATAAAATAATCTGTCATGAAATTGTACGCAGCACTGCTGTCATTCCCATACTTCGGGAGCTTCGGGAGCCATTTCTCAGAAACTATTAATAATTACACTTTTTACCTCTTCTCCTTGGAGAACCAATCTACTGGGGAGACAGAGGGGGACATGGGACACTTTCCCCCACTCCTTCACCATCCCGTTCTCCTTCAGGCTAGTTACAACAGCTCTTGAGAAGTTTGAATATCCTTGGGATATTCAAACCAGCATCCTCCTAGTCCTATGTCTCCTGAATGCGGTTCAGGTCTTGTTTAGGGTTAAACAACTATTTAAGAATATCATCCAGAGATCAACCTCTGTGACAGGCACTGCAGCTACTCCAACCCCGGGTTAAACCACAACACAAGGGTTTCCCCAGAATGATATTTTCAGAGAAGGGCTCTGGTTCATACCCTCTTCTACATCAAGTCACATTTTCCATCCTTGTTTGCGAAGTATATACTCTTCCTTCTTGACCTATGACTAAATTCCTCTATTCCTCTGTAAGCCTTCCTGTGAATTGGTGATGACCTTTTTACATACTCAAATAGTCTGCATGGAAAATGAAAATAATTTAGTCCCACCTATCTGCAGATCAGGCTCAAATCATACCATGACCAAGCAGGACTTCCTGCTCTGCGAGGCTCATGTTTGCAAGGCACAGTAGCTGGAATAGGAACCACTCAGCCAGATAATTGAGCTGACAGAACTTTCCATGAGCATTTCAACATAGTCTGGAAAGTACCAGCCAGCCCTGGAACGTCATCCTAGCCCTCCCAAAACAGTTCCCAGCTGGAGTTAAGGCTTGTCAGTGGAGAACAGCAATCTGCTGGATCAGTATTCTAACATGAATAAGTGTTACCCACAATAGTTATTGGCTAAGCATTAGCTGAGGGAAGGAGGAAGGTGGCAAACAGTCTGCCACATTAGGCAAGACATTGGCACTGTCCCGGTTGCTGGCTGGCTGTACAGCTGACCTGCCTGGGAAGCTACCACACTTCTGGCCTACCTCCTTCATGGGGTTAGGTAACAAAGTTCAGCTGCACTTACAGCCATTTCACTGTGTTAGGATACCAAAGACCAGCTGAGAACTAACTTTTCTTCAGAGTAGGTACCTCCATCTTTGGCAGGGAGGTGATGCCCACTCATGGCTTCTATGGCCTTACCAGTGTAGCATGGTGCAGAGACACCTGGGTTGTACCAGAGCCAGAAGTTATATATTGTTTGCATGCTGTATAATCCCTTGCAGCAGGGTTTGGTAGCTCATGTCTGGTGGCCACACTGCTTCTGTAGACGTTCTCACAGCCCTGTGGCTTGTTACTTGGGTTCCCTAGCTCAGGTAACCTCTGTTTACTCAGCGGGAGCTGGCTTATTCCACCTTATCCTGTCTGACTCCCAGATTTCCACTCTCTTGTCTCTTACAGGCAGACACATTTGGGAGCCTCTCTTAGTCTGCCCAGCCATGTGCCATGTCTTCTTTCTAGAGTCTTTGGGACAATATTTCTCATTTGATACCAGACTTAATGATGAGAAGATTTCCTGGTTCTGGATGCATCTGAATCACAGTGTCCAGTTCCCAGGCTCCCCAGTACGAGAGAGACATAGGCATACTGGAGTGAGTCCAGCAAAGGGCCATGAAGATGATTTAAGGGGCTGGAGCACTTGTCATACCAGGAGAGGCTGAGAGCTGGGACTGTTCAGCCTGGAGAAGGAAAGGCACAGGGGGATCTTGTCACTGTCTATAAATAACTGATGAGGGGAACTGAAGAAGCACCCACCCTGGAGTGGCTTCTTTGGTGAGGGATTATGAATGGAGAAATGTAAGTTGAAACAAGCATTTCTGTGTTACAATACACAGAGTTATCCACCCTCACGCAGCCGTCCCAGATAGATTTTATTGCTGTTGGCTGAAACTTTTCTATATTCTGTGTCTGGGAATGTGGCCCCTCTTGTGCAGAAATAGAGATGAACGCACATTTGGCATCAGTGGGAAGAGGATAAAAAACAACTCTGTAGCCACAAGATGTCTTCAACCAGCAGAGTTCTTTGTGAGGTGAATATTAGTCCGTAGCCTCAGCTCTTGGCCCTCTCCTAGGGCTGTAAGACACGTCCCAGGTCACTGAGGCTATGAGCCCTCTGTGTAGTCGGCCTCCTATATTCTGCTTTAGAGGTTGGTCAAGCCTCGTTGTAACAGCAGTTAATTCTGTGTTTTTCCTGCTTTTTTTCAGTACTTAAAGGGGGCCTATAGGAAAGACGGGGACAATCTTTTTAGCAAGGCCTGTTGTGACAGGATAAGGAATAATGGTTTTAAACCTCCTTTAGGAGGGGAGATTAGGCTGGATATAAGGAAGAAACTTTTTACAGTGAGGGTGGTGAAGCACTGGAACGGGTTGCCCAGAGAGGTAGTGGAGGCCCCATCCCTGGAAACATTCAAGGTCAGGTTGGACGGGGCTCTGAGCAACATGATCTGGTTAAAGATGTCCCTGCTCACTGCAGGGGGGTTGGACTAGATGACCTCTAAAGGTCCCTTCCAACCCAAACCATCCTATGATTCTATGATCACACTGAGAGACAGTTCCCCAACCTCTCTAATGGGTAGTGATTGCTCAATGCCATAAGCAGATTTGCACTTGGTTGGATCCAAGGATCCTCTAGCCCAGTCGCTTCTTATCCAGAGGGCTACAGCAGAGGCCCTAGGGAAGAGTTTTACAAAAGCAAAGTAAGCTTGCAGCAGCAGATCTTCAGAATGTTGTTTCCACCTCTGGCTATCAGAGGTACAGGAACTTCTGGAGGCAGAGGCAAGACCTTGGTGTTTAATAGCCCTTAACGTCCTATTAAGCTTCCACAAAATGAAGTAAACTATAAGGAAACCTAGGAGAGTGTCAAACATCCACAACATCCAGGAGCAAGGAGGTCTAAATCTCCCTTGCTTGCTTTGAATCTGCCACTCATTAGGGTCAGGTCTGGTCCTTAATTATCAAACTGGATGACACACTTGCTCCATGGCCTCATAGCAGCATACATCACTTTCACATTTCCCATCAGTTGTCTAGGCCGAAGAGTCCTATGTCATTCTAGCACAGCAGTCATCCCACCTTTTTGGTACTTGTCTGCTCTGCATCTTTCCAATTGGGCTATATCTTTTTTGAACTTAGTTAAGCTCATTTGTCCCCATGCCAGCATTTTCCTGTGGCTTAAATAGCTCTGCCTGCCTTTCGGCATTTTGGATGAAAGGCCTATGGTGCCATGAGATCTGTGGAGGTGAAAGACACATGGAGGGAGGAACCAGGATCTGCTAAAGATTAGAAGGTGTGAAGGGAACAGATACATGGCTGGCACAAGACAGTCTAGCTCCATGGCTGCCCAGTAGCTTATAGCAGTTGAGCCCTGGTTTACCCTTTTCAAACAGTCACTGAGCAATTTTTTCAGAGACTCGATATCTGGGGATAAAGCCCTTGTTTTCCGTGACCGTCCAGTTTGTTCTTCCTCAGCCACAACAGAAGAGCTTTCGCTTCTGTGCATAAAACATGACCTTTGGGTAGTGCGTAATAATTTGGATGATCAGACAATGTTTGTTTCAGACATAAAGCACACAATGACTTTAAGAAACACACACCCAGGCACAACAATATTTCATGGGAGAGTTGGCTAAAAGGGAAAGGGGGGACAGGGGAAGTTGCACTGACCTTAGATAACACATCTGAATGAGAACAAAAATAAAATAAACACAAATTAATCAAGGACTCCAAATCGAAGGGCTTAGTGATAAGGATTCAAACAGGCAATAAACAGGCTGTGAGATACTTTCTCTGTGATGTCTGAGGAACTGTGTTATTCCAGCTTTGTGCGTAGCATGGTGCAGGGGCCTGAGCTGGCTGCTGTGCTAAGGGGTCTGTAGGACTTGAGCAGAGGTTTCGTTTTCGGGGGGACTGTGGGGGCAATTTTTATTTTTGTGAGTTAGTTGTGTGCAAGCAGATGTCATGGCACTCATAAGTGAAGGGATGAATGCTCCCCATGCCACGTGGTACATTAATAAGCCAGGCTGAAAATAGCGGTAGCTGAAACCAAAGTGAAAAAGGCATTTAAATAAGCACTTTACTGGAAAAAGAAAGCCTTGCCCAGTTCTTGCCCTCTTCCTGGCATTTCCTCCTCACCTCTGCTCAGGAGGTTTTCCTCCATGCCAGCTAAAGGCTCCTGCTTGACCTTTGTGTTGGAGTTTTGTAGAAGGAACAAAGAAAAAAAATAAAAAAGAAAATGTGAAACAATGAGTTCCACTCTGCTATTCCAGCTCTTTGCATGTAGCTGAGTACCATACGTTTTGAAAGGCTGAGGAAAAGCACACACAAGCGTGCATTCACTCAGCTCTGATGGCTGGGATGGGAGAAGGGATGGAGCCATGAACTTTCCCTTCCCCCTCCTCATCCTTTTTGGAGCATCTGCAGTTATTAGTGGCAGGCCTATCCCGCAGCTAGAATTAACAAAACAAGACATTTGGAGCTCAGCTGTGTGCGGGTACAGGGAAGGTGGAACTCTCCATGTACTCACTCCCATATTGATACAGTGAAGAATGAGGTCTAACAACATCCGTTGAAGTGGAATTTCTATGGGCTTCAATGACTTTTGGATTAGGTCCCTAAGTCAGGCCAGCCACGGGTTACTTCTATAGACCAAAGTACTAGAAAGTCTGATGACTGCATGCTTCCTGCTCGTTTCATTTTTTTAACCTCTTGATTTTTTTCCTGTTATTGCTGCTAGCGTAGCTGGCTGTATAGGAAGCTACTGCAAGTTGTGCAGGTGTCAGCTTTTTGGAGTTTGTATAATCCTGCTCCAGACAGCAGAAGTTTCCTGCCTGAGGGCCTGGCCTGTCACACCTAACAACAAAAATGTAGAAGTATGAAATAGCATCCACCTTTCGCACAAAGAATGATATAAATGGAGGGAAATCCCCTAGATCAGTGAAGGCAGGTCTCTGTTGTCCATATCTCATAATTGCCTTCTGTAATGATCAATCCTGAGAGAAAAAATATAATTGTTTATATTTTGTTCCACTGATCTCACTTCCAGCCTTACTATTTTTCTACTGGTCTGTCTTCCAGAGCACAGGATAACTCAGAAATGATAAATAGTGCTAGTATTTAACTTTGTTGAAGGCTACACTTGTCTATAATATTTTCAAAATCATCAGAGCTCTTTCATCTTCATCATTGGCATTAGGTGTGAGATCAAGCCAGAATGTCATCAAAGTAGATGGGACTAGTTTGTTTTACTAATGTTCAGAAGACTTTAAGGAATGTTAAACTTCAGACAGATGCTTGGCCTGGTTGAAAATGGCATCATGCTTCAGCTTTAGACCATGGATGCTCCAGCCTTGTGAACGCCTATGGTGCATGCTGGGCTCGCATGGCGTAAAAGCATGGCAGTGCAAAGACAGCTTGCACCTGACAGCAGGTTTGCTCATGAGATCCAACACTGAGCTGGGTGAAGAGTGGCATTTCCCAGGCCCCAGGGTGCCTTCGGGGAGCTTGAACAGACACCTGCCATGAGACGTCGGCACAAGAAGGACATGGACCTGTTGGAGTGGGTCCAGAAGAGGGCCACAAAAATGATCCGAGGGCTGGAGCACCTCTGCTACGAGGACAGGCTGAGAGAGTTGGGGTTGTTCAGCCTGGAGAAGAGAAGGCTGCGGGGAGACCTTCTTGCGGCCTTTCAGTACTTAAAGGGGGCCTATAGGAAAGATGGGGACAGGCTTTTTAACAAGGCCTGTGGTGACAGGACAAGGAGTAATGGTTTTAAACTAAAGGAGGGGAGATTTAGGCTAGATATAAGGAAGACATTTTTTACAGTGAGGGTGGTGAAGCACTGGAACAGGTTGCCCAGAGAGGTAGTGGAGACCCCATCCCTAGAAACATTCAAGGTCAGGTTGGACGGGGCTCTGAGCAACCTGATCTAGTTGATGATGTCCCTGCTTACTGCAGGGGGGTTGGACTAGATGACCTCTAAAGGTCCCTTCCAACCCAAAGCATTCTATGATTCTATGACTCTATGTAAGGCCAGAGTAGATGACCTGCTGAGGTCTCTTTCTGGGAGACCTAGTCAATAGTTAGCCTGTTCCCTGTCTCAGCCAATGCCAAGATTCACAGAAATGATTCAACGGACAGTGTGGGCCAGGGGCTGTTCGAGTCAGCCACACAGCCTGGGATGCCTTGTTTTAGAGGGAAAGGGAGAGTTCAGGCATATGGAGGTGAGCTGTGCCCTGACAGATGGCCTCAGGGTTAGGGAACAGCTCCAGTCTCTCACACTGCACTGTTGCTGTTGAATGTGTTTCTCCTTATCCTAGCATGCCCTAAGGTAAAATGCACTTTTCGACATCAAGAATATTCTTTAGCTTCTGTGCCCTCAATGAGATGAGGTTGGTGCCTAATTTTGGTGGCATCTCCCATGGCAAATCTTCAGAGGCACCTGTGTTTCTCTCTGCTGACTGTACAGGCAATCTAAGTCTTACTTCAGTAGGAATCTCCTCTGCTTCAGCACCCTCAAAAGCATCTGCACTTACATAAGGGACAAGGAAAGCCTTCCTTAACTGTCATCAGATGGATTAGGTCTTCGACAAGTTTGGTACTATGATGCTGAAACAGTGCTGGAGCCACCGTTGCAAGGCTGGCCAGAAATAAGGCATTTAGGAAAGAGCAGGCAGCTTTTGTGACAGATTTGCATTAATAGCATAAAACACCTCCACTATGAGGACAGGCTGAGGGAGTTGGGGTTGTTTAGCCTAGAGATGAGAAGGTTCTGGGGAGACCTTACAGCAGCCTTTGAGTACTTAAAGGGGGCCTACAGGAAAGATGGGGAGGGACTCTTTATCTGCGAGTGTAGTGATAGGATGAGGGGTAATGGCGTTAAACTGAAGGAGGGTAGATTTAGATTAGACATTAGGAAAAAATTCTTTACTGTCAGGGTGGTGAGACACTGGCACAGGTCCCCCAGAGAAGTTGTGGATGCCCCACCCCTGGAAGTATTCAAGGCCAGGTTGGACGGGGCTTTGAGCAACCTGGTCTAGTGGAAGGTGTCCCTGCCCATGGCAGGGGGTTGGAACTAGATGATCGTTAATGTCCCTTCCAAACCAAACCATTCTATGATTCTATGATTCTAACATCTTGTGTGTCCTTACTGAGATAAGGGCCAGTGATTATGAACAGCAATTGGACTTTTTAAGCCATAGGCTTGAAACAGGAGAGGTAGTGAGAGGAAGGAAGGAAGTGCCATCAGTCTTGTTTTTCAGCCGGAGAGACTTGAGGCATGCACAGGCTCCATTGGGATCTCAGCCATAGGATCAGTCAACCCAGATTTTAGGGACCCCATGCAGGAATTTAAAGAATTTCTCCCTCAAGAAGGAACAGTAAAACAATTTCAGGAGCAAGGGGCATACTGCGAACAGCCTGTCATAAGGCACGTAGGGACAGCTTTGGAATGAAGATGGTTTTTACACACTCAGCCTGATGGTTGTCGAGGGCCAAGCCCGTGGTCACAGGAGCGAGCCAAAGCAGGAACTCTAGTGAAGCTTTTCCTCTGTGCATGAACAATTGGGGGAAGCTCTGCTGTTTTGAGGAATTTCCAAGGACAGTAAATTACACACTAGATCACAGCTCTATTATGTTTTTGGGGAAAGCATTTGGAAATTAATGTTTCGTATTAAGATTTAAATGGGGAATACGTACAGCTCTGCTACTCACAGGCATCCTCAAACCTGGCTTGCTGCTGCGTTTTCTCTCCTGTTGAGGTGGGTTTAAATGAAGCCTGGGTTGACAGCAGCCAACTATGCAAGCAGACCCTTGTTATCTCTGTGCTTCAGTTCTCTGCTGCCAAACAAGGATGGTATTAGCTGTCCCTACTTCACAGGGTGTTTAGAGAGAACCTGGGGTAGAAATAATCCATCAGTGCTTGCGCTAACAGCCTGATAAAGCGAGAGCTGTAGAAATACCTAGAAGGCAAATGAGACACAACTCCCCTTTCAGCCAGAAGGATGAAATGCCAGGCGTGGTCCATTTTAGGTGACCTTTGAGTTCTTCCTAAAACAAATACTACTTTGTGCGAATCAGGTGATTGAGATGACACAAGGGAGTTAAAGGTTTTTTCTGGGCTGGGAAAAACCTTTTGTTTATTCAGAAGTGGTCCATTAGAAGAAGGTGTCTAAAAGGTGGGCTAGATATCCTATTGTGGTGGGTTGACCCTGGCCTGCAGCTAAGCATCCACACAGCCACTCACTTATTCCCCACCTGCCAGTGGGCTGGGAGAGAGAACAGGGAGAGGAAAAGTGAGAATACTAGTGGGTTGAGATAAATACAGGTTAATAAGGGGAAGAAAGAGGAAAGAAAAAACAAGTGATACGAAAGCAATCACTCACCACCTCCCTCAAGCAGAGGGATGCCCAGCAAGTCTCCAAGCAATGGCCACCTTGTAAGACAATGCTGCCCCCTGCCCCCGTTTTTTTTATTGCTGAACATGATGTTATATGGTTTGAAATACCCGCTTTGTGAATTCGGATCAGCTTGCCCAGCTGTAGCCCCTCCCAACCCCCAGCCTCTACAAAGGCAGAATGGGAAAAAGAGAAAGCCTTGATGCTGTGCAAGAGCTACCCAGCAATAGCCAAAACATTGGTGTGCTATCAACGCTGTTTTAGCCACAAATCCAAAACACAGCACCTTATGGGCTGTTACGAAGAAAGTTAACTCCATCCCAGCCAGACCCACTACTCCCATCTTGTTTGGCTTGCTCAGACAAGAGTTATGATGGAGAGGGGAGAGGACTTTGGGGCACAATTCATTACAGGCTTCCACAGGGATAAACTGAAGTTTGGAGAAAAAGATATGGGCTGGGTGCAGAACTGATGGATTAAGGTTACAACATCCATGCCACGTCATAGGATCGTTGTCAGAGTGAAACCTCTCTCACAGGCCACCACCATAAGCAGATAAGCCCTCAGAATAGGCTGCAAATATAGTCAAAAATTCCTTAACGAAGTCCACCAGTGCAGCATTATAACATGCAAATATAGTACTGTAATTACTAGACAACCTGCCACAGTGAGTTAGCTCCTCTGCCAGAACTGCTCTTTCCTGCAAAAAAACATGGAGTGCATCATTCCTCCATCAGAGAGAAACAAGCCATTGCAAATCATCTTTTGCAAGCTCTTTCCCGTGCTCCCTGTTCCTGCACACCCACCTTGTGCCTTCCATCTCACCCACTTTCCCAATAAAACCACTCCCACCAGTAGGGCCACCATCACAGCCCTCCGGTTTCTGCCCTCACCCGGCACTGGCTCAGTCCTTATGCAGGATGCTGCCAAGCACAGATAAGGGGGACAAGCTGCTGCTTCGTTACCACACACAGCAGGTGCTGGGTCGGATTAGTTGATGGGTGATAACTGCCCGTAGGTATGCTGAGCAACACGCAAGATCATTTGAGAAATAAACTCTGCATAACCATGCAGCTGCAGTGAATCAGCTCACGAATCGCAGTTGGACCCCTCTTTGAGATGACAATCTTAAGAGGCTGTTTCATGGAAAACTGGAAAATGATTTTCTGAAAGGAGTTTGCTTTTACGGTAGACACATCCTATTTAGTCTTAACAAGCCATGATTCTTACACAAGGCTGAGATTAATTCCAGCAGCAAATAATTTCAATTTCAAGTGCAAGTGCATTTCAGTTACAATGTGCAAATATAGCCCCAAAACTAATGATGCCCTCACGGATGATGCAATTCACATCCACGCTTGCCTACTATAAGCTCTTGTTTCTTCTGGCAAACCCCAAATTGCAGCCATGGACGGCGGCAGCAGTGGGGAGGCTTTCTTGATCAAGATGAATGGGTTAAAAAAGGAACTCTAGTAAAGGCTGCTCTGGTCTTTTGTGTTTTAACAATGAGAGGAAGCTCTGCCTAGTTTGAGGAATTTCCCACGTCTCCAATTCAGACTTTGGAAAACTACTTTATTAAGCCTGTCTAAGAGGTGTTAAAAAAATAAAAATAATCAAGGAGATTAGGACAAAGATATCTTCCCAGAGCCTACGCATGTTCTGTTTGTTTGTTTTTTAAACCCGGAGCACCGGAGGCAAACTCAGAGGAATCGAGGGAAGTTAAATCATGCCAAATGCCAAATACTCACACTGGGTTCCTGCTGAGCTGGCCGAGCCATTACTGGATTCAGTCAAGTGTCATTGCTACGCAGATGCTAAAGATTTGCCCATAAATTTCTTTATGTGTCACTTCATTCTGCAATGTTGCCAGACATCGCAAGACAGATTGGCAGAAGTAGATGAGGAATTTTCTGGGTGAGAGGAAGATCTATATCTATGGGTTGAGAAATGCCATTTTCACCATGCAACAGCAAGGGATGGAGCAAGGAGAAATGGAGCCACAGGCTTTCAAATTCCCAACGTCCTTTCCCTCGCTATTGCCTTGCCTGTTACAAGCTCATTGTCTCCAGTAAAACTGTCACTGAAAGCAAGAGTTACAGCATTCAAACAATTACACCTTTTTCCCCCAAATCTGAAAGCTCCTAATGCAGGTAGGTGAGCATCACTTTCCCTCTGATGGGGAGAGAGGAACAAAGTTGTACAAGGTCACACCGCAGCTGTGCTTTTTCAGAATCACGATCATTTAAGCAACCAGTGGATACTGCTGCACCAGAGATGTTTGGATGAAGCATGAGTTTTGGGGTTATAGACATCAGTGGAGGTGATAGCATCAGAAAGCATCCCTGCATCCCCCCTGACACTGAACGCTGGCAACAAGCATTCCAGCACTCCAACGTAACACCATAAAACTGGCTTTCATGTAAGCAGCTCAAAATACAGGTAGAAAAGAATGGAAACAAGATAAATGTGACACTCAAAGACAGTACACAGCAGTGGCCATGGGTGCCCCATGTCCCCCTCCCTGGTCAGCAAGCGTCACCTAATATGAAACTGAAGGGGGATGCAAGAGATTGCTCTTAAAAGAAACAAACCCACTATTTTATACAGCTGACAAAAATACTGACTGCCTGTTATCTGCATTGCAAATCCCAGTCACTGTAAGCATAAAAAAAAGTGAAAAAAATCCAAATGCTATTGCAGTTGATCTGGTTTTTTTTCTGAAACTATGTAGCATGCCTTAGGAGGTAATAAATGCAGTCCAGATTAGCACAATATTTCAGTGCACGTCCCTCTACCTCTGCAGCCCTGAGCTTAAACTAGATTAATCATAGCCTCTATTAAAATTCACTAGCCACGCTGACAGTAACACTTTGTCAGAAGCTTGAATGGCTCAATTCATACCCTGAAAAGCCAAAAGCATCCTACAGAAAACTGTCAGCTAATCACCACAAAAGGAAACATGCGGCAATCACAGTTCTCCCAGTAGAAAATTGCAAGTTTACTGGTCGTGCAAAGCTTACACCACAATGTCAGAATCTGGCCCTGAAAATTCCTTCAAGCCACCTTCACCTGCCCCAAACCCTTAAACCGCACAAGGAGACCGATGCTACATTTCACATGTATCATCCATACCTGTAGGACAACAAACGCTGGTTGTGTCCGAGTCTTCTCCAAACTTGTCCTCCTGTGCTGGGAAGGAAACTTCCCATCCAAGTGTCACTCCTGCCTCGGTCTCTGCCCTTTGCTTTCCCAAGAGCTCCAGGCACACCTGCTTTTTCCTGTGTGCTGTTGGTTGTTGGGCTCAGGGTTTGTTTTTTGTTTTGCTTTTGTTTTGGGGACAAATTAAACACCCTGTGAGCATGTCTCAGTAAGCGAGCGAGAGAGAACCTTTTGGCTTGTGGTGATTTAATCAAGCAAACCCCGTGACCTCCCTTTCCTGCCATCAGTGGGAACCGATCCCTTCTCCACCAGCACGGGGTGGAGTTGCGGCTAAAAACCACAAACCTGAAAGCGCTATGCTGGATGGGCAGGGCAGATCTTCCTTCTCTGTTTGTTGTCAGAGAACACGGTGATTCCTGCTTGTCCGAAACATGGAGATGACCTCTGGCCAGGAAGGAACTGGGAAATATTTTCTAAGCGCTTTCCTGCCATGGGGGGGGAAAGTGGATGCAAGGGACGCTTGGGCGGGGTGCTCACAGAGCTGCTGGAGAGTGTAAATTTCAAGATGAGGAAAAGACTTTTTTGGTCATCTGGGGTGTGGAAGTGATAGAAATTACTTTTTTTTCCTAGGGTAAACTGTTCTAAGAGCCTCAGTTGTCACTATACACAGTGATCTGGAGCCTAAGTTGTGTAGGTGCATCCCAGACTTTCAGTTACTGTGCCTTCCATGCTAAGAGGTGCTGAGACACCCTGCAAATTAATACAGGAGAGCCTTTCCACATGGAGCTTGTGTTCAGCAACACCCCAGTGATGCAGCTGTGGCACAAGGGCTCCTTGTCAAGGTGCAGAAGAAATCTGGGCAAGCTCATGCATCCAGGAGGACAACTACCCCTGGAATAACCCCCGGACTGTGCTGTGCAGGTCCCACTGCCTCACACTGGGGCTCCCAAAGGGGGATTTTCATGCAGTAGCCAAATGACTGCACCCCAGGAAGGTGGGGATCATTCCCCAGGGCTCAGTCCTGGTGCAGAGGTTATGCTGATAAAATGAAAGACACTGTAACGACCACCTTGCTTTTGTCTCTCCTGGCTTTGCACCATCTCTGATGTTCTTCCAAGATAACACACTACAGCACTGTGGTCCAGCGTCAACACATCAGGTGGCACAGGGCACATGCCATCCATCTGTGATGAGTATTGCTTTCTGGAGGTATCAGCTTCTCCTTCTTGACTGTAGAAGTAGCCGAGGACAGCTAGCCTCTCTATGTTTCAGGGTCTGAGTGGGGTGAATCTGGACCATCTTTCTGAGCATGTCTTGAGATGGAAAATTGCATATAGGACTCCAGTCTCTACAGCTGATAGCATCCTTCTTTCTGGACACAACAATAATTTTAGTATCTTGGTATCTCCACTCAGGATTGTTTTTTAGTTACTTTATCATGATCCAGTTCATACTATAAAAGCAAGAAAGAACATTGGAACATTTTGCTGCTGAATACACCTCACCCACATGCTCACCGATACACACTTTTTTTTTGACAGAGGGAGAGAAAGAGACAGAGAGGCGGCTGTATACATCGTCTTTACATTCTTTCGATTAATGAGTGTGATCTGTATTTCCTTATATATAACAGCAGCCTCTATATCTAACAGCAGTCACTTCATTTCCGTGGGCTTTTCAGTGTCATTTCCTTTTGTCTGGCTAGAGCTGGAAGTTTTATTCCCATTTATCTCCTTCTGATGGCTGGGATGAGTAAAATGTGATGGTTGGGACATCTAGGAAAGAAAATGTTGCTGAGATACTTTGATTAGAGTGACAGAATGATTATTTCTTTAAAGTAGAGAACCTGAGTGGTTATTTTTTAAAGTATATAGAAAGTTCTCATGGTATGTTTATTGTTCATTCTTGTTTTCCTGACTTTTATTCCCATCTATATTTTGTTTTGCTGGTGGGTTTGCTGTTGGGTGGGAGATGGTTTCCACCCTCATGGTAGTTTCCAAGGTTTCAGAACTGTTCCTGTTCAACATCGAGATAGGTTTAATCTGGGGCAGATTTTACTGTCACATCTCGGAACTGGAGAGAAATGGATGCTCTAAAGAACGGTTAGATAAATATGTAAAACAGCTCAGAAAAATTACCTAAATTGGCTCAGACTAGAGATGCTTAGTCTCTCTATTGACTAACTGGAAGACTAGCTCAGGAGCAGGTATCTACATTGCTGGCATTTCCAGTGAAGTGAGATGAACACTACTCTTTGTGGAAAGACCTTGCTGCAATCAATAGGTCGTTATATTATGCAAAATGGAATGGCTCTTTGGGCTTCAAGATAAGAGCTGACAGCAATGGTTCAGCAACAGCATCATCCAACAACAATTCGATTTGCCAGAATGCAGACTGGTGCCTAGTGTGGACATACAAATTTTGAAGGGAAGGATGAAAGCCTTAACTCTTCATATCTGAGCAGACGTGAGCAAATGCAAGCTACGCCTAGGTTTGCATTAATCTGTTTTAGAGATTAGGAAAGGTTTGCAGGACCTCAGAAGACTCCTATCATTTTTTTTTTTTCTATATCCTGTGTTCTGTCTTTGCATGGCAAAGCTTAATCAGTTTGTACAGCACCGAGCACTATAGGGCTCTGAAGTTGGCTGGGGCATCTCAGTACAACTATATCCAATATAAATCATTAAATGCCACGGGTCGCTAGAAGGATGGTATAGCAGGCATCTCACAAGCCTGTCCTGTCATCAAGGAATGTCATGGCCATCAAGTGAGCTGCAATGCTCTAACGTGCACGGAGACAGCAAAGGGATATTTCAGTTGTCCTGGTGATCCTGGCAGAGAGCAAAGAATTAACTTTTGCTCATACCGGGGACAACAAATCCTGACTGACTTTGCTCTAATGTGCCGAGAAGGAAGGAAGTAATGAAATGTCTCGTACCTCTGACTTGAGTAATATATTTAGAACTGACGGTAGTGCCGAAGGCTGCACGATTTCATACCAAAAGGAGCGACATGCTCTGCACTGCCTCACTGCAGCCAGTGGTCAACTGAAACTATTTATCTGCATGAATAAGATCCCTGAAGATTACTTTTTTCCTGAAGCACCAGGAATTCATTGCAGTGCCAGAACAATTAATTCGGGTATTCAGACTACTTCAGTTGTACACTGCCATTGCCCAGCTTTATGGGTTTCTTTTAGGTTTAAATGGCCTGGGTTTATAATGTGGTTTTTTAGGCTAATTACCACACTTGTATGAATTTCATCATAGGAGAATTATGACAACAATAAAGTGTAATGTAATCATCATGTTGAAAAGGCACAAAATGCTAAATGGCTGTTTAATCTTCTAGAGAAAAGCACAGAAATATCAAATGTGGGAAAGTGAAGCCGGACAAATTTAATTTAAAAGCAAAGGTCCATATTTTTAATAATCCCAGCAATCAACCATACCCGCAAACTTCCGTGTGATTCACTAACACTTAACCCATTCGTATCACAGCTGGCTGCTTTCCTACATGAGGTGCTTCATTTTTCTTCATTATTGGGCTTCGCTGGAGATACCGCTATTCGACATCCCTAATACAGGACCTGCTCTTTCAGCCTTTAGACTTGCTGGAACTCTTTTGTTATTAAATTAGGGATCTGGGTGCTTTAGTGGACTGTGGTTTTAACAACATGTTTTGTCTGGGGTTATATAAAGCTTCGTGTGCTAAAAGCAGTATTGACAATAGGCAACCAAGGGCCTTCATAGCTAATAGGAAATCCCGGTGCAGAGACTGAGGCCAAAGTAGGGACTTCTGCAGAATGATGGAGAACTCATTGAGCTCCTGTGAAAACCAATAAAGAAAGTGGAAAAAGCCTGTAACTGGTAGCCTTTGTGTTCATAAGATTGTTGGATTTCCCCTAGCAGAAAACGTGCAGTAATTCCTCCAGGGATTTTTGAGTCCGTACCCAAAAAGTGCAACCCACCCATCCCTTTCTGAAACTTCAGGTAGCTTCCTTTGGGTTAGCTGGGCCCTGTTTAAAATGGATGGCTCCAGGCAACGGCCTATTTTCCCATCCTTTCTTCTGACAATGGACAATGAAGGAAATGCTTTTTAATGGTGTATTACAAAACAGAAGTGATTGCCTGAGGGGTTTGGGTGTGGAGAGCTCTGCAGAGCCATATTCTACATAACATGGGGCTCGAGGATTCCATACAATGCAGTGTACTGTGGAATTCCCAGTTATTATTGTAATTATCTGCATATAAAAGTTATTAATAGAAGTAATAGCAACAACACAGAGAAGCCCAGCAGTCAGGAGGATACCTTTGTGTTGAAGGTGTACAGACCCAGAGCTCCTGCTCCAAAGAGCAGGACAAGTAGTAGCTGAAGATACACAGATGGGACAGGACAGGGACACAAGGAATGGTCCTGGTTCTGGCGTGTCAAAGGAACAAGCTAGGACAATGCTTAGGTTAGATATGATGTGTGCAAGAGCAGACACCAGCAGAAGGAGATGGAAGAATGTTGTCATCATACAGGTGGTGCCTTCAGTGAGATGGACAGAACCTGGGTGGGGATGGAGGGAAGATGATATCTCCTGGAGATGGAATCAAGCAGAACCTGCAGGATTTAGGCAGGGCATGAATGGGGGCTCTTGAAGAGTTAAAGCTCCAATAATGCACAGACTTTGGCATGGGAGTGACCTCATGCACATGAAGAATCCAGCTGGGATTACTTTCAAGGCCAAGACCTTTCTTTTGAAGTCTGGTCAATGTGGCACATAGTGCAACATGGTGGGGCAGTTGATGTGTTAGATTATGATCAAAAAAATGGTATTCTTCTGCAGGGGCAAAGGGGAGGGTGTAGGGAAAGAGCTCCAGGAGCTTTTCTTCTCATCTTGTCCCCATGACAGCACAAAAGTGGGGGCATAGACTATGTGTATAGTATGCTTTTTCTATGTAAAGTATGCTTTTTCTTATGTTCTCATGCTCCTTTCACTTAGTACTCTATTTACTTAGTACTCGATTTATTTACAAGAGATAGGAAGCCTTATGTAGGTAGGCGTTAGGATAATAGAATCATAGAATCATTTGAATAATTTATGTTGGAAAAGACCTTTAAGATCATTGAGTCCAACCGTACCTGTCCACTACTAAACCATGTCCCTAAGCACCTTGTCAACCCATCTTTTAAATACCTCCAGGGTTGGGGACTCGACCACTTCCCTGGGCAGCCTTTTCCAATGCTTGACAACCCTCTCCATGAACAAGTTTTTCCTAATATCCAATTTAAACCTCCCCAGCGCAGCTTGAGGCCGTTGTCTCTCATCCTATCACTTGCTACTTGGGAGAAGAGACCAACACCCACCTCACTACAACCTCCTTTCCAGGTAGTTGTAGAGAGCGATAAGGTCTCCCCTCAGCCTCCTCTTCTCCAGGCTACACAACCCCAGTTCCCTCAGCTGCTCCTCATAAGACTTGTGCTCCAGACCCTTCACCAGCTTCGTTGCCCTTCTCTGGACATGCTCCA
>VYZW01062150.1:30980-54671 GCA_013401315.1 Balaeniceps rex
ACACCCCCAGATCCCTCTCCGCCAAGCAGCTTTCCAGCCACTCTTCCCCAAGCCTGTAGCGTTGCATGGGGTGGTTGTGGCCCAAGTGCAGGACCCAGCACTTGGCCTTGCTGAACCTCATACAATTGGTCACAGTCCATTGGTCCAGCCTGTCCAGATCTCTCTGTAGAGCCTTCCTACCCTCAAGCAGATCAATGCTTCCACCCAGCTTAGTGTCATCTGCAAACTTGCTGAGGGTACACTCGACCCTCTCATCCAGGTGGTTGGTAAAGATGTTAAACAGAACGGGCCCAACACTGAGCCCTGGGGAACACCACTTGTGACCGGCCTCCAACTGGATTTAACTCCATTCACCACCAACCTTTGGGCCCCGCCACCCAGCAAAGAGTATGCCTGTCCAGGCCATGGGCAGCCAGTTTCTCCAGGAGAATGCTGTGGGAGACAGTGTCAAAGGCTTTAACTGAAGTCCAGACAGACAACATCCACAGCCTTTCCCTCATCCGCTAAGTGGGTCACCTTGTCAAAGAAGGAGATCAGGTTAGTCAAGCAGGATCTGTCTTTCATAAACCTGTGTTGACTGGGCCTGATCACCTGGTTGTCCTGGACGTGCTGTGTGATGGCACTCAAGATGATCTGCTCCATGACCTTCCCCAGCACCGAGGTCAGACTGACAGGCCTGTAGTTCCCCGGATCCTCCCCCCGGCCCTTCTCGTAAATGGGTGTCACATTTGCCAGCCTCCAGTCAAGTGGAACTTCCCCAGTCAGCCAGGACTGCTGATAGATGATGGAAAGAGGCTTGGTGACCACCTCCGCCTGCTCCCTCAGTACTCTTGGGTGGACCCCGTCCAGGCCCATAGACTTGTGTATGTCTAATTGGCCGAGCAGGTCACTAACCATTTCCTCTTGGATCATGGAAGCTTTGTTCTGCTCCCTGTCCCTGTCTACCAGCTCAGGGGGCTGGGTACCCTGGGAACAACTGGTCTGACTATTAAAGACTGAGGCAAAGAAGGCATTAAGTACCTCAGCCTTATCCTCATCCTTTGTCACTATGGTTCCCCCTGCATCCAGTAAAGGATGGAGATTCTCCTTGGCTCTCCGTTTGTTGATAATATATTTATAGAAATATTTTTTATTATCTTTCACAGAATTGGCCAATTTAAGTTCTAGTTGGGCTTTAGCCCTTCTAATTTTCTCTCTGCATGACCTCGCTTCATCCTTGTAGTCCTCCTGAGATGCCTGCCCCTTCCTCCAAAGCTCATAGATTTTCCTCGTTCTTCTGAGATCCAGCCAAAGCTCTCTGTTCAGCCAGGCCGGTTTTCTTTCCCTCATCTTTCGGCACATAGGGGTGGCCTGCTCTTGTGCCTCCAGGATTTCCTTCTTGAAGAGCACCCAGCCTTCTTGGGCTCCTTTGCCCTTTAGAACTGCCTCCCAAGGGACTTTGTCAACCAGCCTTCTAAACAGTCTGAAGTCTGCCCTCTGGAAGTCCAAGGTGGCAGTTCTGATGACCTCCCTCTTTACTTCTCCAAGAATCAAGAATTCTATCATTTCATGATTGCTATGCTCCAGGTGTCCTCCAACCATCACATCACCCACAAGGCCTTCTCTGTTCACAAACAACAGGTCCAGCGGGGCGCCTTCCCTAGGTGTCTCACTCACCAGCTGTGTCAGGAAGTTGTCTTCCACACAGCCCAGGAACCTCCTGGACAGTTTCCTTTCTGCTGTATTGTACTTCCAGCAGACATCTGGTAAGTTGAAGTCCCCCACAAGAACAAGGGCTAGCGATCGTGAGACTTCTCCCAGTTGCTTGTAGAATATTTCATCCATTTCTTCTTCCTGGTTGGGTGGTCTGTAACAGACTCCCACCATGATATCTGCCTTGTTGGCCTTTCCCCTAATTTTTACCCATAAACACTCAACCCTATCATCACCATCATTGATCTCAAGGCAATCAAAACTCTCTCTAACATACAGGGCTACCCCACTGCCTCTCCTTCCTTGCCTATCCCACCGGAAGAGTTTATAGCCATCCATGGCAGCACTCCAGTTATGTGAGTTGTCCCACCATGTTTCTGTGATGGCAACTATATCATGGTTTTCCTGCTGCACGATGGCTTCTAATGCCTCCTGTTTGTTGCCCATGCTGCGTGCATTGGTATAGATGCACTTCAGCTGGGCTATTGATCCCGCCACTCTTCTGAGGGGAGAAGTCTTAATTCCTAAGTGACTATTCGCAGTTGTTACTAACCCATCCATAACCTTTCTGTCTTTGCTGCCATTTGGATTGCTATCCACCACTTCCTCTGAGGTGACAGACCAAAGGACCTCGCTAGCGCACTGTCCCTCGTGCATTGGCGTGCCAACCCCAGGCTTATTTCTAGCAAGCCTGGTTTCATTCCCCTCCCCCTTCAAATCTAGTTTAAAGCTCTTTCAATAAGCCCTGCTAACTTCTTGGTAAGTGTCCTTTTGCCCCTTGGAGACAGGTGTGCCCCATCATTTGCCAACAGGCCTGGTGTTGTGTAGGCCAACCCATGGTCAAAAACCCCAAAATTCTGCTCGTCACACCAGGCTTGGAGCCAGGTATTTATTTGCTGGCTCTTCCTGTTCCTTCCCTCATCGTTTCCTGTAACAGGAATGATAGAGGAGAATGCTACTTGTAATAATCTATTTATTGTAAATAAAATTATTATTGTAATAATAAACTGGCCTAGGAAGATGTGGATTTAAAGTCCTTGCTCTCACAACAAATGCCATATGATATTAAGGTACAATAAATACCTTGGGCAGGTCCTCCAAAGTGTTTTCCGTGCTTATGAAGGTGAAGAAGAAGGGATCCACTATCTGTGAGAGACTCCAGGGTGAAAGAATATGGGCTGTACAACCGCTACCGATTCACATTTAACGTGTGCTGGCTGAAGTACATGTCAGGGGGTTGCATGTATATTTAGTTCATGGATTTGCATATCCTTTCCAGTGAAAAGAGACCTTTCAACCCGGTCAGAACATGTTTATGCATCATGCTGGTTACTGGTAAAGAGCATTGTGGTCATACAGCTGTTTCCCAGTCACCCTTCTGCCCTAAATGTCCATCAGCTCACTGCAAATCCCAAGCAGGCAAGAGACAGCAAAGGTCAGATCCCTCCATGAGAGCTGTGGAGTCACCACATGGATGACTAGAGGTAATCAAGACCAAAGAAAGGCAAATACAAAAAGGACTTATGAATTCCAGTTTGCGGAGAATCTGTATATATATATATATAGTCCATTCATTCAGTGAGACATTTCCTCTTTTGCATAGAAAATGACTAGGCAAATCAGAAACTTCTGGCTATGCAGAAACCTTTTTTGTACAATTCCCTGTGAAAGGCACTTTTCCTGTGTGAATCAGATCTTTTTTCTCCTTTGCAGACATGAATGAGATGTCTTCACCGTCACATGTTCCCTCTGACCCACAGGTCCAGCCCCCAGACATATTTTTTTATTAAATGAAATTCTTTTTCGCTGTCCTTCTTTGCTCTGGGACAAGCAGCACTCTTTCTGCTGTTGAAAAGACGACTGTGTTGCTGCAAAGGTCCCCTGGCCAGATATCCATGGCACTTTTTAAGAGACAGCCCCATGTATATTGAGAGAAGCAAACTAATTTGAGGAAGGTTTTTTTTTTTAGCCATGAGTATGCTTTGTGTATTGCAATGTTTATTAATTCCTTCCCTAACACCTTTTAGACTGATCACACAGTTTCTCTGAAGGACAGAGATATTGTCATTTCTTGCAATCCCAATGACAACAAATACCTACATGTTTCCTGTCAGAGCCTGAGCTAAAGGGCGAATACCTAAAGGACAAGTATGTTTTGTTGGCTGCTCAGCAGCTGGAAAAATACCCAGCTAGTCAAACACCAGTTAGGTGGTTGCCAACTATGTGGTGAAGACTTTTGTCAAGCTTTGCTGGTTTTGGCTGGGATAGAGTTAATTTTCTTCACAGTAGCTGGTATGGGGCTGTGTTTTGGATTTGTGCTGGAAACAGTGTTGATGACACAGGGATCGTTTTGTTACTGCTGAGCAGTGCTTGCACAGAGTCAAGGCCTTTTCTGCCTCTCACCCCACCCCACCAGCGAGCAGGCTGGGGGGGCACAAGGAGTCAGGAGGGGACACAGCTGGGACAGCTGACCCCAGCTGACCCAAGGGATATCCCATACCATATGGCGTCACGCTCAGCATATAAAGCTGGAGAACAAAGAAGGAAGGGGGGGGACATTTGGAGTGATGGCATTTGTCTTCCCAAGTCACCGTTAGGCGTGGTGGAGCCCTGCTTTCCTGGAGGTGGCTGAACACCCGCCTGCCCATGGGAAGTAGTGGATGAATCCCTTGTTTTGCTTTGCTTGCGTGCACAGCTTTTCCTTTACCTGTTAAACTGTCTTTATCTCACCCCACGAGTTTTCTCACTTTTACCCTTCCTATTGTCTCCCCCATCCCACCGGGGGGGAGTGAGCGAGCGGCTGTGTGGGGCTCAGTTGCCTGCTGGGGTTAAACCATGACACAGGCCAACAGCCAGGCTGAGCCAGGCAGGAGACACGTGAGTTGACTGATGGTATTAGGAAGAGAGGGAGAGTATAGAAATGAATTGGGGCGCTATGGTGAGGTAAGGGATAGGTCTGTTGGAAATACAGGAGGCAGCTGGGAACAGAGGCACAGAGAGGACGCAGAAGGACTACAGTAGGGTCTAGGGCAGGTGTGGTGGCTTGAGTATTGTTATGGTGAGTATAATAGCAAATATAGTGGGGCTCCACGATATTGCAGTAGAAGGTGTTGGATATAAAGCTGGGGAAAAAATTCATTACTTCTATGGTTCATAAGACAACTTTATCTACTTACAGTTCTGTGCTAAACAGGTGGGAGGTTGCTGAAGAGTCCCAGATGTTCCTGCACCCTAAGGACTCTGGAGAGAGAAGCCCAGGACAGCGTCCTGGGTGTGAGATACAGCGATGAGCCTGGAGCCAGAGCAGCGGGGAAATGCACCCTGGCTCCAGTGGAGGAGCATTTAAGCAGGCTTTTGTCAGTGTTACTGGAAGGGGAGAGGTGTTCACCTGAATTCCCATTTTCTAACAGAGACTTCCTTGTTTGCTTGTAGCCTTGTGAAATGGGGAAACTCTGCCCTGTAACAGCATTAAGAAAGGGCACAGTTTTTTTTCTGGGTAGAGTGGAAGCAATCTGGCACAATTTGGTTGCTTATGAGGGGAATGCTGACAAATGCCACCCCCTCCCCTCCCAAGAGCATCCCCCTATCATCCACCACCTGGTAGAATTTTTGCACTATCATGTTCTTGTGGTAGTTGGTTAAACCTCCTCCAAGTATCTTTGCTTTGTGCCTGATCCATGATGTTCATCAGTCCATTAGTTGCTTTTTACTCAAGATAGATGGGCCATAAGGAACTGAATTCTCTTGCAGGTCAGAACCACCAGCAGATATCCCAAATGCTGGATAACACATTACCCTGAACCTTCAAGTGTTTTCCATTGGCACGGAAGTATCCAGCACAGCTTCTGGTTGACTTGCAATAGCATGTTTCTAAGGATTGACAAATTTGCAGGAAAACGAATGGAAAGGCACCTGCTCAGGGACCTAGGACTTGGCTTACGACTGCCTGGGTGGATGCTTAACCAACAGGGGAAGGAGAGACCCCATGCCAGGGAGCAGAAGAAGCTGGCTGCTTCCGGCATGGCAGGAGCCGGAAACTGGCAGAGCAGTGCCCTCACTGATGGGCACTGTCCCATGGCACCCAAACAAGGAAAGCAGAACAGGTCTGGTAACAGTGACCAGGTTCAGCCACAGTCCCATCCCCAGACGAGCCCATAGCGAAGGAGCAAGTCCAAGGTGAAGCTGGGAAGTCACGTCAGCAAGTCTGGGTTGGGATTAGCAAGGTATAAGGCTGGGCACACACAGATGCACAACGTGGCTCGGCCAAAGACTGAGGGCAAAACTTAAATGTGGATCCTGAGCCAAGGTGGGGTCCCCAGTGAGACATCTCCCAGCTTGTTCTCACACCTTAGCTGTCTTCCCAGCAGTCTGACGCCTGGTTACACAGCTGCACCCTTGCAGAGCTGACCTTGGGTAGAGGCAATCAAATCTCAAAGAGAGAAGGAGAGACCCTGCAAAGCCTGTCAGTGCTCTCAGGGCCATGACACTTGCCCTTAGACATCTGAATCCATAGGGAATGACTACTGGGAGTATTTCAGTGCATAGAGATGTAGTTATATTGCAAAACTCAAAGATGCCTAGACCCAACGTGAAGAAAGAGCAACACCTCACTTCTGAGCATTTGCTCCTACCATAATACTTTGCCCTTAGTTCAGTGTCCAGGCTTGCCATTAAACACGAGGAGGACTGATTGCCTTGGGGCTCAGATCCAGCTGAAGCAAGATTGAAATGCTGTAGAACAGGGTGGTATTTGAGTACCAAATTTCTTATGCCTTGCTAGGTATGGGATCCTTCTCTCAGCAGCCTCACTTAGAGGCTTTTCCCCTCATTGGGGACCTCGGTTGTGGTAATGGCTTCAGTTTGCTGTGCTTTCTGTGTTGAAACAGAAAGAAAAAACAGAGAGAGACTAATAAAGACAGATCTGATGAGCCAAAAAAAATAATTTCTTAACAAAGAAAACACTCACCTCAGTGTTAGAGGCCAAAGGGGACAAACGCCAGACACAACCTTGATTTGCAACTCAGTTCCCCAGACCTGAGACCAAAGTTTGGCTTTTGTTTGGCCCCTCATTTGCCAACACCAAAAATGCCTCTGTGGTATGCAGTCATACCGGTTTGATCCCTTAGGCTAAGCCTGGCATCTTTGCCACCCATGCAGAGCTGATGCAGGTGTTGCTGAGCAACTGCAAACTGAACCTGAAGGGGTTTGGGTGAGATAAGCGTAGTGGCACGACCTCATTCACATCTCTTAGGTGTGCTGAGACTGCATCGTGTTGGTATTTCTGAAGTAAAACAGGTATGGGTGTGAGGTGCTGTGTCTAACAACAGTTTTTGCTGGAAAGACCCTGTGCTTTTCAAAGTAGACAACTCCCTAGCCAAAACTAAGTGCCCACAGGGATGTCAGTACTTAATTGCCACTTCGGGTGCCAGGTTCTGTTTCCATTATCAGTAGCCCTCTTAAATACTCTGAAAGTCCCCATCAACCATTGCCTAAGCTTATAGATACCTCTGCCTGCTCAGTACTTATTTGGGTAGATCCGTGTGCAGCTTTGCAAGTTTCTGAGAGTCCCTTTTTGAGGAGCTCAGCCTGGACCAGGTCCAGACATCATCCTCATAGGGGGGCATTTATGAGGATTACAGGCTGTCCCTGGCCAAGCCAAAGATCTTGAGCTGCGTGTGCATTTTATGATTTCTTCCAGACTTGTTTTCTCCCAATAGCATTTCAGATGTCACCTCTAGAAATGACTGGAAAGCCTGTGGGATTGTGGCCCAGTACAGTCATATCACTTGTAGAACAGGTCTGGAGAGAAAACTCTTGCGGCATATCCCAAACCCCCTCCAAGAGAGAAAGGGGATCCCAGGACAAGGCAATACCACGCTATCAGGTTAACACATCCTGAAAATGCCATTTATGGATTAAAAAGATTTGCTTGTTTATTAACCAGCACACCTGTCCCTTTTATTAGTGCAGCACAAAGACGGTTCTTTCCTAACGGTTAGCACAAAAATGGAGAAGAACTATCAACAGTGGACATTGTACATGAAAATAAACCCCAATCTTAGGTTAGGGTGTGCATTCAGCAAGCTCAGCTGACATTGGGCATGGGTTTGACCTTCTCACTGATCCCAGCTGAACAGAAAGGACAATAAATATTCAGCTTGCGTTTCCTCTCACACCAGTTTTACACCAGCATAATTTCATTGGCACCAGTGTAAATCCTTCGTTTGCAAGAGTGGATGGAGAGGAGGATCAGACCTGCAGACTGGCAGGTGGAGCCCCTCCTCTGGGACTCTTCTTCCTCAAGTCCCAGCTCACTGAACATGCTGATCCTTACAGAGGGGCTGATGCATTGCAGGCTGTCCCCCAGCCCAATTTTTGGAGTGTGCAATCTGTCTGAGGGGCTTGGGAATGGAGGCTGAAGATAGCTGAGATTAGAGGTGGTTGAAAGCTGGACTTTCCCTCCAGCTGAAATTCATCACATACTGTAAAATATATATCCTGCTCTGGGACCTTAAACAAGAATCTCTAACAGGGTCTCTAAGAGAAGGAAATATAGGAAAAAATATTTTGAAATAAACAAAATACTTCATTTTAATTATCTGATGAATGATATTAGGATTGAAACAGAGGCTTATCCACAGGTGTTGGTGGTTTCTCTCATCTTTGCTAGCTGTCGGCCAAATCAGTGAATACTCACATTTTACAGAACTTGAGCACTGGGAGAAAATTGCCGTGGGCCAAGGTGTTGAGAGCCTTCCACCAAGCCCAGAAGTCATTCTTGTTGCTTGTTGAGTATCCCAGGTGTCCAAGATGTGCATCCCAGGTGTCTAAGATGCCTTGGCTCCCTAGCAGGGGTCTGAGACACCTTAGGACCCTCAGCATGGGAGATCTCTGCTGGGCAGAGTTTCCCTGGAGGCATCACTGATGGTGGCTAGGGCTCACAGGCAGTGAGAAAGCAGGCTGGCTTCTAGCACACATAACCCATCAACGTTTCATCTGTAGTTTTGTGGAGTCAGACACATTTCCACAAGACTTCATTTGTGATAAAATATCATTTCTCAGTTAAAAAAATAAAAGTCCATGGAGGAGACCGACAAGCTTTCAGCACTGGTTTTTCTTCTTGTTCCCATCTGCACACAAGGTTGATCCAGGGCAAACCTTCTACCTTTGCCTGGGTCAGCTGTACATTTCCTGCAATTATTGTTTGCCCGCTATCTTTCCTGTTACAAAAGAGAAGCTAACAAGATAAATTTCTTGGGACTAGTCTACACTTGAAAGCACTGGCCCTATCCCAACCCCCAGCAAGGAATGCAGAGGGACACGTGCTGTCACCCGACACACCTCGGAGGGGTCTCCCAGGGCGTGAGACAGTGCTACTGGCAGCAGGTTAAAGAGACGCGGCGTAGGGGGAGTTTGTTGGATGGATGTGGCACATCCCCTGTTTTCTCTCCTTTCCCCAGACCCCTTGCACAGTAGCTGTCTCAGCACACTGCTGGCTCATCCAAATCCACCATCCTCATGGTCCCAGCGCCATGAGGCATGGGAGAATATGATGTGATGCTGCTGATATACAGGACCAGAGGCTGCTGGTGTGTAGGCATGACCCTGGGAGCTCCGTGGGCAAGCGCCTCGAGCACAGACTTCATTAAGTACATCCCTCTGGCCCTGCTGATTGCATGGGGCTTGTGCTCCTGGCGTAGATGGGCAGGTTGTGGTTGCTGTGGGACCTCTCTCCACTGATGCTGTCTGTCGTAGGATGCGTCCCAAAGGAAAAGCATCATTCCCCCTCCCCCTAGCCAGCACAGACCAGAGCCGCTCGCTGCTCGCTGGTTTTAGTCCTGCCAAGGGCTGCACGCCGGTACCAGCCCATGCTTATTCACGTCCAGCTGCAAGGGGCCATGGGACAACACCGATCTGTGTACACATGGCCACAATGTCCATTCCCATGGCCAAAAATTAAGGTCAGATGGGACAGGCGCCAGTCCCCACTGCTTTCTGGGAAGGGCCGCTTTTGCTTTCTCCTTCTGTTTCAAAGGTTTAAAGTTGGTCAGATGCTCCCTGTGGAGCACAGCCCAGCTTTCACATTGGTTCTGCTTAAAAACACATTGATCTAGCTCAAAATACTGGCAAATCTGACCAGCCTGAGCTGCGTGCTCATGGGACTGTCAGTCGCAGGTTGTCCGGTTCAGACTACAAAGGATGCTCGTAGGATGTTTCTAAGAGGCCTCAGATGAGCAAACTCTGCTTGTCTTATCTTGAGTAAACAGGTGATACTTTCTGATAAGCAGACATGATAGAAGCAGGAAGGAAAACCTGAGGTATGGCTGTCCACCAGCATTGCTCAGCCGAGCAAGAAAATAAATCTTGCCTTTTTATGTGATTGGGAGAGCCAAGGAAGCTTTTCATCCAGCCTGCTCATTTTAAAGGGAAATGGTTCCAAGAATGCAATATTTACTTAGTATTAAATGCAGTCTTCGCCAAGTATTGAAAAAGGTAGGTTTAGCTTTTGCTGTAGGTGGCCAGCGATAGCCTGTCTGTCCATTTTTATGTTACAATTACTCAGACTCAGAATTTGCCCAGGCAACTCCAGCCGGCCTTTGGCATCTTTTCTAATTGAGGAAACTAAGACATGGGGTGCTAAGCTATCAGCAATATTCAAAGTTTTTGGGAGACACGACTTTTCCAAATAGCACAGTCGCCACTCAGTGCCTCCTGGTCCCTCTCCCCAGTTTTAAGAATAACTTTTAGCTGTCTCCAGGAGGACTACACGGCATGTCCTGCTGTCAGTGAGCATGGCTGGTCTTGCTGCCTGCCTCCTCCCCTTCCCTGACTCCCAGCAGATGCCCTCCTGGGGCAGCTGGTTCAGCTCACCAAGCTAGCAGGAAACCTCGAGGATGTTTGCTGGGCTGGTTTGCAGCCAGCGGAGCGGGGTGAAGCAAAGCAGCAGATGGAGGAACTGGTTGAGCACTTGAGATGCCACAGGGCAGGGGAGAAGGAGGAGACACAGCTAAGAGCGGGAGGGGAAGAGATGATCGGCTCTCTATAAGCCCTCTTGTGTCTCATAGAGGAGAGGAAAAAAAGTCAAGTGAACTCACCCATAGAAATTTTCCTGTTTGAGCAGTTTCAGCAGAGTTTGTATCGTCCCCAATTAAATATGTTATTTAGAGAGGAATTTTGCCCATTCCTACCAAGAAGTCCTTGTTCTATGCAGACAAGCAAGAGGCTCACACAGACCCTTCTCATGTGACCTCAGGCACAGCACCGATGACTATCTCAAGACGTGAAGGACAAATCCTTTTAAACCAGTTCATTGCTTCCTTTTGGGGCTGTGCATTTCCATTTTGCTCCCTGAGCAAAGGAAAAAACGCTCTGTGTTGTCAACCCAATGGACTGCTTTGTACTGCAAATGAATTTTCCTTCGAGAAGGAGCCCCTGTTACCTCCCCATGTGCACATAGGTATCAAGGGAATTAATGAACACCTTGTTCATGCTAGTCTTCGAGCGGTGCTTGCTCTCTGCTACCCTGGGCAGCTCCGTTTGCCCCATGCTTTTTGCAGCGATCATGCAGCAGCTCTGGCTGTGCCTTCAGGCTTCATCCTGCTCCGTGGACGTAGGTCCTGGGGAGCTGCGGGCAACTCAGTGCAGCTTTTCTGCTCCCAACGTGAGCAGAAACTGGAGCTTCCCTGGTGCTGTAAGTCCATGAGCACCTTTGGGCACGGAGGGACCCTGGGGACAGACAAGGGCCCCGTGGGAGTCGCGTGAGCTGGCCCGTGTTTATGCAGCAACACAGCTGCACAAGGGCCCTTGTGTTTAGGGAGCAAAGTTCTCATTAATTTTATTAGTGCAGCAGCTCTTTGCATGCAAGAGCTAAAACTCCCTGTGCACCCACAGGGAGGGTGATTTCCCCCAGGCTTTAGGGTAGCGGCAGTTAATAGAATTTAACAGGTACCCACCAGAGGTGGGCTCAGATGTGGGGGATCACTAAGAAACCACCCATCTTGAGTGTCCCCAGCCAGAAACCTGGGAGAAGTAAACCAAACTGGGCACTGCTCGTCCGGTACGTTGGCAAAGGATGAATCAGTTGATTTAACAAACAGGGTTTTTTCAAAGGCAGAAAAGAAAACGATAACAGGAAGATAATGAGTAACACAGGATACCTAATCACTTCTGCAAAGCTTGATCGTAACTGGTTACTGTCCTTATCTCAGTGTCCCCAGGGAGGCAATTGTGAGATCAAAGGTCTTGAAGTGAGAAGGTGGATTTCTAGTGCAATGAACTGGGCAGGTCTCTGAGGACTAACGATGTAGAGGCATGCGGTGGCTGCAGGACGTGGCAAGATGCTCGGGAGGGAAGAACAGATCCAAGACAGCAAAATCTGCAGGGTGTCCTCCTAGAGAGGGCTTTGTGGAGAAGGCAACCCCTGCAAGCAGTTACACATCAACTCTCCACCAGTGAGGGGCAATTCTGCCTCCTCTGCTGCCCACCCTGGCTCCCCAGCTGGCAGCCTGAGATGGGCTTGGTCCAACATGTTTGTTCCAGTCTGCTTCAAACAATCCTTGGTATTTATGGCTGATTCAGGGCCAAAAATATGTCCAACATCCAGTCAGCTGGCTTTTCTCCGAGCTACACAAATCATATCAGCCCTTAATTGAATTCCCCTCTGTTGAGGCAAACTGGAGCTCGAGCACTGGGATTTCCTTTGATTGTTCCCACTGGTGAAGCTTTCATCCAGTTTCGCTCTTGCCTCTCGCACTTCTTAATGACTTCATATAGAGCTGTATGCAAATGGGCTTAATGAACTATCGATGCTCTCAAGCGAGGGGAAGGCAGAGAAGGAAGGCAGAGCATCAAGCCATTAGTCCTGTGTGTTCAGGGTCCAACACCAGTGTCACAGGTAGTCACTTAGTGCCAACAGCTACTGTAGATGTGAGACTCGGTGGATTAGACTGCTCTTTCCATGGTCCCACTGTGGTTAGTCTCTCTTATAATCTGAATTGCCCTATGAATAAACTTCAGGACAAGGAGCCCCATGAGCCATGGGAAGCTTCTGCTCCGCAGGGAGCTCTGTGCTCCATGTGGGTGCTGCATTCCTCCACCAGTGGATGGTGGGGAGCAGGTAGATGCCCCCGGCAGCCCCCCACACCCGTAGGGATATGAACGCCTGGGGTAATCCTGAGCAGCTGGGCCAGGGCTATGTCTGCACTGGCCAGAGGCCTTCAAAGGCACCACCCTGGCTCTCATTTCTCCCCTATTAAAATGGCTGGTGCAGGTTTGCTGCAGGTCTGGAGATGGTGGCCAGGTTCAATCAAGAGTCCAGGTCCTCAGGCAAGTTGAGGTGATGAGGCAGGTCTGAGGTCAAGCTGCAAAGTCAGCCTGCAGGTCAGGGTCAGGGTCAGGCCTAGTGAGGTAACCAGGCTTAGACACAGCCTGGTGGTCACCAGGCAAGTCCATATGGGTGAGGCAGGTCCAGACAATGGGAAACAGCCCTCAGCTGTGCCATCTCCAGTCTGGCCCCGCGTCCTGGTAGCCAAACCACTAAAGGGGATGCCCTGAGGGTGCTGCCAGTACTGAATTTCCAGGCAGGGGAGACACATCCACAGCAGCAGCCCACCATCACCACAACTAGGCTGGGGGCACTCCTCAGTCACCTTCCTCCCAATCTGGTAGGTTGTTTTGGACGAGAGCTCAGCCTCGGAGGAAGCCTTTCACAGCGATGAGCCTTCACTCACCATGTACGGCTCTCCCTAAGTCACCACAAGTCCCACAGAAACCTTACACCCTTCCTTCCACCTCTGAGAGGTGACAAGAAGGAGCAGCATTTTCCTTTCTGTGGTGACAAAGGACCATTTCTGGCCATTTCGACTGCCTTGGCTGCTTCCCATCTTGGGGACAGCCTGCCACCTTGTGTTGAAAGCTGAGGATTATCAGGGTGGTTTTGCTCAGGGCATTGAAAATGCCTCAGGCATTACTTGTTGGTTTGCATTTAGGACTCCTAAAGCCCAGAAGAAATGCAGAAGACCTCGAGAAGCTCAGCTCTGTGGAGGAGTCAGGGGTGCAACAGAAATCGACTCAGTGTTCCCAGTCCTGGCTTTGGTGGCACAGTTGCTTTCGGGTAGGTCATTGCCTGGCATTTCTCTCCCCAGGCAAGGACGAGCATCCCCTGGGTCCCCAGCAGCCATTTTGGACTGTTCCTGCTACAGTGGAGGATTTTGGTCCATTCAGTGGTTGTGGCATCCCCCGCAGCTGTATGTAACCTTTCTTGCCCTTGTGCCTGGCCCATATTTCGCAGCACCCATACCAAAAAAGCCCATGGAAGCTCCATTGCTTTGCTTCACTGAAGGCCTCAAGTATCATGGGCATCGGAGACATAGATATGGGCTCCAGGTGCAATATGTGAGACATCAACAGCTGCTGACTTGTGGCTGCAAGCCAGGCCAGATGCTCAGGACACCTCATACAGCCCTAAATACCTGTGTGAGCCAAGGATTCCAGGTCCTTACACACCTCAGGGGCTTCATTTTAAACCAGACCCTGCTCAACTTCCACTTGGCTCCTTTTACTTCCTCCACTCTTAACAAGCATAAAGCATCATTAGAAAGGATAAATGTTTATAGGGTGTAAGATTCTTTCCAGATTATTTTCTCATTTTTCTAAATACTCCTAAGAGTGTGACAAATTCTTCTCATAAATCTTATTAGTGGTTAATGAACCCAGAGGGAGACATGCCATCGTCTTGCTGAGCTCTGCTGTAGCTTTCTACAGAGGTATTGTTTTATTTCTCCTGTCTTTCATAGTTTCTTTCATATTTTTCTTTTCTTCACCATCAGCCTTTCTACCCTCCTTATGCCATTTGCGTCCTGTCCCTGTTCTTGCTGCAAATCGTGTTATGTACCACACATGCCCCTTTCATGAGACAGGCAAACAGCACACACGTGATGTGCAGATGCTATGCAGGACGGCAGGTATGGGCAAAACATTGACCAAAAAACCCCCATTTGCCCAACTGTATCGACTCCTGCAGCTCCCAGCCAAGGGGTGACGGCAGCTGGGTTAGCCGTGATGCCCCAGCAGAGGTGAAGGCAGCTGCCTTCACTCAGCTTTCACAGCAGACACATAGGGTCTGAGCCGGAAAATGGTGATGGGTCAAAGCCAGCTTAGAAATGGGGAAAAACATCATTTCATCCTCCTGGTTTTGGACTTCACTTCTTACACAGACCTGATTTCTCTTATCCTTGCACAGGCAAAGAGCTGCCCAGCTGAGAAAGGCTGGGTTTTGAGTTACTAATTCACAAGCAAAGGTTGACTTCAGAGATACCCGTGTGCTTCCCCAGCGGGTGATGACTCAACCAGGCACCACACAGTGCTCAGCACGACCATAGCAAAAGTAAGTTTTGGGGTCTAAGTGGAAGTACCAGCTGCTTCTTGAAATGTGTTGGATGTCGCATGACATGTCTGTGTCGCTGGTGTAACCGGTTGGGGTCAGGGTGATATGGTGCAATTCTGCCTCATGAGCGACCGCAGGCTGAGCAAGGCAAAGTTGTGCTGCTTTTTCTAAAACGACCTTCCCTTTTTTTCTCCTGCAGCTGGGCCAGCTTTCCACATACACTGAGATGAACCAAAGGAGAGCTCAACTGCGATGATTTTTCCTTATTAGCAGCAGGCTGTGGATGCAGTCTGGCAGCGTGGCACCCATTGAATTCTGCCCGGGTATTGAAGAGCCTCTTGGCAGCTCGGCTGGAGAATGACTTATGAGTTTGTTTACTTGCTAGGGCTCCGACTCATGTTCAGCATAGGCTAAGCTGAGTCAAATTTTCACATTTTGCTAATATGGCATGTGCACATCAGGCATGAGGAAACATGCTAAAGCTGCAGAGACTCAGCCATGTGTGTGCACTCCTTGGTTTCCTCGTTCCTGCATACCAGTGCTGGCCGAGGCAGAAGGTGAGGCGATGGCAGACCCTATTGTCGGTTCAAGCCTTGGCTGCTGACCTGCTTATCCAAGTGCAAAATGACGCGTAAGAAGATTAAATCATCTTCTAAAGAAGGTCTGAAATCCTTGCTTTTCCGGTAAACAAGCAGGTAACTGTTTACTGGCACACCGTGAAACCCAGCCAAGAAAATGTGCAGAGTGCTAGCAACATCAAAAAATGACCCCACATGTCCTCATAGCAGCAGGTCCTTTAATGAGATGAGGAACAAGTACAAGGCAACTTTCCAATTACTTTAACATGCATAAAAAATCGGGTTGTGCCTGGTCATGGCTTTGTGATCTTTCAGTGGAATTGCTATTTGGTACTGACTTGCTCTTGCATCTTTATTGCTTATTTAAAATGTGCCTCTGCTTGGGCTGGAGTTTTGTAATAGTGGCACTTTGGGATTGCACATCTATTGCCTCGGAAAACATCACATTAAAACTTGTTCAGCTGTACAAATCCCAGCCTTGCAGACAGAATACAAAACATCGCTGGCGCCTTCCTGGGTTCCCTGTAAAGCACTGACAAAGCCAACCCCAAATCTGCGGTAATGATCACATCCCTGTGCCTGTACCCCTCACACCACACGCTATGAAAGTGCCCTTCTTGCTACTGCTTCAATTTGACAACTTCAGTACTCATCAGATGTACTCCACCACTGAAATGCATTTACCTCCACTCTTCCACCAAAACCTATTTACCTCTATTGTAGAGCACAGTATTAAATTATTAAGTAATTTACTGCCTAGAGGATTCAGGAATGGTATTGCTCACATTAGGAGGTGCTGGGCTGCACAGGTATTGCAATGGTCAGGTTTAACTTGACCTGTTGGTTATGTTGTCTTGCTCCCTACTCTGGCAATACCCAGAACTGCTGGGGGTTTTGTGACAAGTGTTTCCTGTCCCAGCTTTGTCCCTCTGCTGTGTGGTGACAGGTCCTCCCCTTTTGCTAAAATGTAACTTGGTTCATTGACACTATATAATATCCCTGAAAAAGGGGGAAATCTCTTTTCTCAGCCCTCACTCACAACCAATCCCATGCCCAGGGAGCCATCCTGCCAAAATTGCCTCCAAACTCCCTAAAATGGGAATCGGGACAGAGCAACCTGCTTCCCCCTCCAGGTTCCTGCCCCCACATGTCTTCCCACAGTTCTTGTACTGGGAATTGCTGAGAGAAAACCCAACTAAGTAACATGCTTCCTCACACCGAATAGTTGCTTACACACTAAAAGAGGTCCCATGGAGGAGCTACCTGCCACCGCCACCTGGCTACAATGGCTATGAATTCCCCTGAAGTCTCATGAATGCACATGGTTCCCCAATAGTGCACAGTAGGAAATGGTCTTGCCTTTTGATTGAGATAGAGGGAGCTGCTGAATTGTTTGGGGTTTTTTTCCCTTTTGGTTAGACTTGTAGAAGGCTTTTTCCCAAGTTCAGACCTATGCAAACGTGAGAAGAGTCACTGTCGGAGGTAAATGGACATCTCCTCAAGTCCTCTATGAAGATCCAGGGTGCTGAACTCATGGCTGTGGGTTCAGGTGCTGAGGGACCAAGAAACTTCAAAGCTTGTTGAGCTGAGCCCTGCACAGGCTTGCTGGTGGTGACACCAAGGAATCATGGTGGCTGGTGGCGGCCCTGGACAGCTGATGAGCTATTGGCCCAGAGTAGCCTGTGGATGACTGAATGACCTGTGGACCCTGTACCGGCAGCAGAGTGGGACCTCAACAAGCTCAGGGATGGGAAGTCAAGTTAGCTCTGCAGAGAAGCTAAAGACCAACCCAACTCTAGTCTGCAGGACTGGACAGGTGGCACTGGGTAAACATCAGTTCTCTGGGTGAAGGACCAAGAATGTGGCCAATGCCATCTAGGTTTTCCTTATCATCCCTCTCCTGTCTGGACTTTGTTTTCCCACAGTCTCGTTTTCCCCTTGGAAAAGGCTTGTGCCTTTCCCTTTGGCAGCACTGTGGGATGGAGCTGACCCCAAGCAGCGGTGTTGAATGTTGCAGAGGTGGGCACCTCATTGAGATTGGGCATGAAGCTGGACAGGGTAAGAGTGGGGCACTTGGCTGCTTCATGGTGTTGCACATCTTCTCTTCCAACCATGACTGGCGATGTAGACCTGTGACATATTGGTGGACTATGGGAATTTTTTGAGCTCTTGAGGTGTATAGATCACAGGTGGGCAACTCCTTCTTACAGATGAATGGAGAGTAGGTGTAAGAAACAGTGGGTGAATGCTTCTGAGGCTATGGAAATCTAATCATCCTTGGTGCCCCTCACATCTGTTATGTGTTTTGTGTTCTGGAAACAAGATCCAGGTCCACAAAGATGTTTAAAGCATCATTCCCATATAGGCTCCTAACCTGTGTCAGCACCCATGGGTGTTTATGCCACTGGTAGGAGCTAGGTGCTAGCTATCTTTCACACATCTGGCTTCAAGCTGTCATTTTGGCAGACATGCAGGGACCTGGCCTGTCTGGAAGAGAACAGACACAAAACACAGGGTGTCTTGCGTGGGAGCATTGGTCAGGAGGGAATGTTCTGCATCTCTGCCTCCAGCTCACTGAATCACATCACCCATGCCTGGAAAACAGCCTTCATCGGGCATGTTCTTGGCATCGTGCCTCCATGCACAGCACTTTTTGTGTTCTTCCTGAGACTCATGAGGCTGAGCTGTGAGTTAGCTTGACCGAGGATGTGCTAGAGGCTGGCAAGAAAAATCCAGAGGAACAGAAGGACCTCACAGGCTATCAGGGTCTCCAGGGAACTAGGACCGAGTCACAGCAGAAAGACATGGGGATATAAAATCAGACAGATGTGTAGGTGCTGCTAGACCAAGCCCAGTGCAAGCAAACCTGAGCTCAAGTTTTCAGTGCCAGCCTTTTCCCCCCAGTATTTTGCATCAAGGAAAAAACCTACTGGTTTTCTCCCTTGGTTCTAATTGCAGGCAACTGAACTGAGCTGTGTATGATGAGGACGAGCTATGGGAATTTCAAAGGATATCCAAACATTTAATTTTGAAAATTTAGAAATGTCATGTGTATTTTAGCCTCCATGTAGTCCTTTATAACGCACAACCTCTGGCAAAGATGGGGGAAGAAAAAAGGGGGAATAAAATCATTGTAAAATGAACAAGGTCAGCAGGTCTTATCTGGAATTGTCAAGGCAGGATGATTCAACATTATCTGGACATTTTTCAGTACTGTTGCAGCAGGAACGGGAAGGCCGAAGCTCAGTGCAATGCCTCTGTGTCCCACCGAGGCTTTCAATGCCGTGCAAGAGTTGTCCTTGCCCATGATCAGCTTTTCAGGAGAAGCACTTTGAAGCCCACCAGCTCTTTGCAGGTTTATTCTCATGGGGGCTGCATTTCCACAAATGTAAGATTTGAGCCATTTTTATTTTTTTTTTTTTTCCTCTTGCATTTGCTGTCCTAACGTTAGCCTCCAGAGGGCGAAAATCCTTCAAAAAGACTCCGGGAAGAGCTCCGGCCAAGCTGTGTTACCTGCTTGCAAAACCTCAGCAGAAAGACCCGCGATAAGGAATTCCCCCCACATCGTCTGTTTTCCAGCCCATTCCTGTGATGATATCTCCAGCCCCAAGCCTGACCACTGCTGCAGAGGTCAGGGCGATGGGCTGGGTGAGAGAAGGGGAACATGAACCCTTGACTCAGGCCTTCCTGGAAAGCTTTTGGGATGATGAAATCGGCTGGTGCCTTACGTCAGGTGGGAAGTTTTTCAGTGGGTTGCCCCGGGAGCTCGTTCACAAGCCAGAAATCTTGGGTGATGCAGGAAAGTCCTAATGCCGCCAATGCAGATGTTATGCTCCTTTTCAATACGAGGTACAAGCAGTTTCCTTGCAAAGTGCTTTAGGAAAGAAGGGGATCTGCCACTTGCCAGCTTCAGAGGGGGCAGAAAATCCTGCCAGGTCAGAGCATCCTGGTGCTCCAGCCCTAACCCAGACCCCAAAGTGATGGAGAAATGGGTCCCAGGACAGCAAGTGTTAAAGAAAGGACTGGATGCTTTTGAGGACAACACATACATTGCTGCATGTTGAAGAGACCTGGTCCCTGGGAAATGCCGAGTGTCTGCTCTGAAAAACAGGTCCTCTGCATATGTCTCCAAAGGAACTGGAAAAGTAAGAACTGGTGGGAATATCATACTCATGGATAGAGAGGGTATTGCTGGCTCCCAGATGAAAAAAAGTGTTTTAAGAGGGTACAGAGACAAGATGGATGAGATAGGAGCAGTTTGGGGGTGAGAAGATGGGAAATGGGGCTGAGGCAGGTGACTGAAGGAGAAATGAGACTGCTGGGGGTCTCAGTGTATGGAATATTTCCGTGTATACATACATGCATACTATACTATTAGTATACTCACTCTATACAGTACAATTCAATTCTGTAGTATATTTATGGTGAGACGGGAGGCCAGAGGCTCACGCCAGGCTCACTGCCGGGCTACAGGAGGATGCTGCCGTCAGCTGGAGGGACCCAGCACCTCTGTGTCCAACCTGGAACCATCACTGAAATAAGCTAATTAAATCATTTACTGCTATGTTTCTGTCAGATCTCTTTACATGGCACCTGAGTTATTTTTCTGCTTGAGTGATTGCCTGGATTCTACTGTGGCAATGCTAGATATCCCATCCCTGATGAAATCCCTGGAAATAGCCTCAAAGGGGACATTTGGTCAAGGCTGGCACTTTCTTCTGCAGCCATAGTGCTGACGGGCAGAAGTTTGGAGAAGGGACGCAGGGAAGATCGAACAGCTCCTGCAATGAGTAGGTGAGGGCTCCTTGTCTTTGAAAAGAGATGGCTGGAGGGGAAACTTGGTGAAGCTTATGAAAACAGGAGAGGACAAGCTGTTCACTGCTTCATCCAATGAAAAACAGAATTAAAATTAATTACATAAATAAATAGATAAGGGCATCAGCTGAGGTTGTCAGGCTCAAAACAGACAAATCAACCGGTGTTTGGTACAAAGGCTGGCAAGGAAGCTTTGGATGGCAAAGGCTGGTCCTGTTCTCTCCGGAGGAGCCTGGGTAGTCACGGGAGAGAAACCCACGGAGGGTGACCCAGCAGGCAGAGACCCCAGCTGCTGAGGGTGCTCCCCAAGCCACAAATGGTCAGAGACAGGAGGGTTTGCGGAGGAAATGCCATTACCTGTTATTATGCCTTTCCCAGACATCTGCTTCTGGAGAGTGTCAGGGACAGGACAGTGGGTGACTGGGATGTGCGGGTGACCCGGTACAGCAGTCCTGTCCTGTTCTTGTAACCCCTTCGACTGATGCAAAGAAGCTGCAGCAGAGACAGCCCCGGGCAGAGCCTTTGCAGGCTCACCTCGGGTGCACTATCGCTCACCTCGCTTTTGTAGCACAGGCCTGGGTGGCTTGTGCCAGCGCAGATGCTGTCCTTATGCCAGCCCAGTTGGAGAAACACCTGGAAACAGATCCGCCGCATTCATCTGTCTGCGTCAGACCAGGCTGTTGTATACAAGAAACCCTGAATTGTTTTTTGCACAGTCCGGCATTAACAGCACAGATGGAGCGACTATACTGGAATATGCATGGCTTTTAGTCGAGAGGAATAAATTATAATAGTACACAGAGGCTTTTTTCTATGGCTAGGACGGGCATAAATACATCTTACAAAAAAAAAAAAAGACCTCCTTCGCCCTTTGTCTTCTCTCCCATCCGAAATAATCATCCTGGCCTGTGCAAAACAGGCTTGGGCTCACAAAAGAAGTTTTAAAAGCTCCATCTTTCAATTTTTAATTTGCATGTGTCTGACATCGAAGGGGCTAAACACAAGCACCGCAAAGCTCGTGTGTTTTTTCATTGCCACTTTTCAGAGCGTTACTGTGTTTTGAAGTGGTTTGCACTGAAGAAAAACGAGTGTCAAATACAGGCAGCAGCAACAAGCCCGTTGTCAGAGCAAACCTACCTTCACAGGATTTCCCAAACATTTTGCCTTTCTTCTGCATTTTGTGTGAACGTTCAACTCACAAGTTTTGTTTCCTTTTTCTTTTTTTTTTCTTAGAAAAAAATAAAGCAGACAAGGTTTGAAAGCAGAGAACATGCTGAGCGCTTCAGAGATTTTTTTCTAGCGATGCTTGTCAGGTCCTTCACCTGGAGCTACTTGGCTTGACAGCCTGTGAACTCCCATTTCTTTAACCAAAGCCCTGAAAACATGATATTCTGCTTAAACTACCCTAACCCTTTAAACTACTCTAGCCCTTTATAGCTGTTTAAGCTGCTTAAGATTCAACTACAGTTCAGATCAATTCAGACGCTAAAGCGTTGCATAGCCACCGAATGCTATAAACTCTCCTGGCTTTGAAATGATCTCAAAATTGAAAATGTTTCAACTGGTAATATTTAAATATTCATTGCTCTAAATCTAAGAAATTTGCTTCTAAATAGGATTGAATTATGAGCCTCAAAGAGATTTGCAGCGCAAAGCCCCATTTGCAGGGAGCCTGACTGAGTAGCAGTTTTAAAGTTATTAACTTCTGCAGTTAGGAAATTCCTCCTTAAGAGGCATCTTTAACAAATGCTTCACAAAACTGCCTCCACCGATCAAAAAATACAGATGCAATTAATTTGTCTTGAATTTTAAGCCTCACTGACATCAACAAAATGAGCTGTATTTTATCTCCCTGGCTCCTACTACCCAAGCTGAGTGCAAAATCTGGCAGTGGCATAAAATCGGGACTGCTCGATGTGTTTGTGCTCATTTGCTCAGATTCATTAAACCAGTTGTGATGGAGATGTGCAATTGCGCACGCAGGCAGGCACAAACCCAAAACCGTTGCTGGGATGAGATGGAGCAAGCCTACGAGTGCCATGTGGGCCACGCTTTAAAATTGCCAACAGCCCAGGCAGTTACGTGCATCAATATGACTCTGTGCTGGTGGGTTTGTGCCAGTTTTTAGCCTGTAATCGTAGGGGTCAGAGGAGGTGACACCAGCCTGAGTGAGGAGCAGATGCCTCCAGTGCGCAACAAGATGCAATGTGTTTGTGGACAAGTTTTTTTCATGACAAAAGAACAGGATGTGCTTTTCCTGGCTGAAATAGGGTGAGACCTTGTTGGGTCACCTCTCCCGCCTCCGTCTGGCTCCGGAAACGAGTTAAATATCAAACTCTTCAGTTGAACCCATTAACCATCTCCAACGCTGCTGAGAGCTGCTGGGGTGGAAGCAGTGGAAAAATGCAGATGTGTGGGATGTGATGTGGCAATGTTCTGCGCATTGAGCTCATCCGAAATGCTCAGTGAAATCTCGTGGGGACCCAGGTCTGCAAGCTGGGGGACAGCAGGGAGCCTGCTCACTGCAGTGATGGGGATGGATGACCTCCAAACCACCATGTGTCCCAGGAGAGCCACATGGGGCTTGATGGTATTTCCCCTGTGCCATCTTCCAGCTGATAGCGGGTGCAGGTCCTTGGCATGGGACTTGAGCACCTACACCCTACATCCCACTTCCCACAAGGGGATCCTGCAAGTCCTACCCAACCTTTTGATCAGAAATCATAGAATCATAGAACAGTTTGGGTTGGAAGGAACCTTTAAAGGTCATCTAGTCCAACCCCCCTGCAGTGAGCAGGGACATCTTTAACTAGATCAGGTTGCTCAGAGCCCCGTCCAACCTGACCTTGAATGTTTCCAGGGATGAGGCATCTACCACCTCTCTGGGCAACCTGTTCCAGTGTTTCACCACCCTCATCATAAAAAATTTCTTCCTTATATCTAGTCTGGATCTGCCCTCCTTTAGTTTAAAACCACTACCCTTTGTCCTGTCTCAACAAGGCCTTCTAAAAAGGGCCACTTAATCTCCTCAAACTCCAGCCTGGAGTTAGTGCCCACGCTAGCACAGGGCGCAGCAGTGTTGGGCATCGTGTGTTGGGGCACAGGGACCATCTCTGGCCTTTAATGAGGAATTTCAGGTGCTTTAGTGGCACTGGTCATGGAGGTTTCCCAGAGCTTGAGGGGGGGGGGGGGGGTGTGGGGGGGGGGCGGGGGGGGTTGGTT
>VYZW01062151.1:6992-37639 GCA_013401315.1 Balaeniceps rex
AGGATAGCACAGCATTGTATCTACCTCCCATTTGAGTAGACATTTCACATTTCAAAGACTTTGTCATTCTCAGTCTTATAGTTGTTTTTTGGCCAGTTACTTGCAAGTCTGATAAACCATGAGGAATTAAATTTGGCTACAGCTGAAAAGTTTGCCACCTGCAAAACACCTTTCTAGCTGCCTTACTGACAAGGCTATTCTGCTCAACTGAAAAACACATTGGCGCTTGAAAACTTGCCTAGAGTGGATCTGTCCCTGGATTTTTTAAATTATAATCTTTTGCTATGCAATTTATACAGCCTCCAAAAGCTTCCAGCTGCTCCAGGAACTAAAGCTTCCCCAGTTAACCAGTTTCTCAATCATAACACTTTCCAGTGAGGAGTCAGCTCCAGGCTCCTTCCCCAGGTTTGCACTTTGCACAAGACTTCAGAAGTGGCTGCTGCAGTAATTTTGTGAAAAGCAGAGATGCAAAAGAGAAATGGGGAAGGACATACACAGGTGGCCTGGTCAAAAACATGATCTACTTCTAATAAATTAAGGGGGGGAAAAAAAAAAAACACAAACCACTTCCAAGTGCTAGAACAGGCTGCAAGGTAAGCATCACCTCTAGAAGCATATTGTCTGTTTACTACAAATTACTGGTAAGTCCAGCAGTAGTATCAAAGGCAGCAAAGTAATTGATAGGTTATAAACAACAGGAAACGATCTGAGACAAAAGCAGTGATCACAACAAAAGACCAAGGACTCAAAAATGAAAGGAGGAATGAATGCCTGAGCGACTGCCTTGCCTGGCTTGAGTCAGTAATTGAGGTGGTGACAGGCAGGAAATACTCAAAGTCTAACACAAGACTAGCAATGGCAAATGTAACAGAAAATATAGTGGAATTAGATTAAAAGATAAGAGATCTGAAATAATTCTGTGAGCAACAGTTACATGAAGAAAATCTTGCAGAGTCAAAGGCTAAAGATTTATTGATGAAGAATTTCATCAGCAGAAACCAAAAAGAACGATTGGACACTGGGAGAGACTGGTACCACCAGACCTTCCTAATACAGCTAAGAGATGAAAGTTGAATACTTCAGTACACAGGTAAAAGAAACCTTCCTAATCTAAGACATAAAAGCAAAGAGGATGCAAGGAAAAGATCAAGATGCCTATGTGAATAAAACAGGAACAAAGAGCTGCAAATAACCAGATAAGATTTTGCAATAAATGGACTTGGGTAAAGAACCCATGTCAGCCACGCTTGAATCAGAGAGTGGATGGTGACATTTTACTTCATGTATCAGAAAGCATGCCGTGACCGTAGCATCAAGTGAGGCTACTTTGCAACAAGGGGAGGAAAAATAACCACACAAGAGTCTATCGCAAACAGTGATAAATCTAGTTTTGACAAAGAACTACAGAAGAAGGGGTTAGTAAGCAGCTCATGGATAAGGCAACTGCTTTCCCCATATTTAACCTACTAACCTTTAGAACACCCTTGTAAAGTAAGGACTATTATTTTTTTATTATTATTCTTGCTAAAGAGGAACCGCAGCATTAATTATCCTTCCTCAGGGCATTAAAAACCACATCAAATCCAAACCAAGTTAAAGCAAATTCAGGAATCCCTGGTCTCCACACTCACAGGCGGTCCACTATACCACAAACCTGTATTTCACATCAGTCTTTTAACAGTACAAAACTGCTCTAAGATTCATGTTAAAAAGCACACATCAGGATCCTCTGACATATGTACCCATCACCACTGCAAGCAATTTCATCCTGAGCGTCATCATTATGACTCTGACCTTTTGGACATGTTAAGATTTTACAACGGAATTAATTTCTAAACAAGACACATATCAATTTGGATCTCTGAAAACTGACACTAATGGATGCAAACATTAATATGTGGCCCATTAATAACGTTAGTAAGAGTCTGCAATTAATGTTAAATGTTAATAAGAGTCTACAATTCTTACACCTCTGCCCGATCAGCTGGCCTGACTTTCAGTGGTTGGAAAGCGACACTGCCTGCAGGTCTCATCTCCCAAGTACCACTATATCCAACCTGAACATGCCCAAGACTCCTATTCCTTGGCTTCACAACTAAGGCAGGCATTTTTCTTTCTTTGTTTTTGTTGGGGTTTTTTTGTTGTTTTTTTTTGGGGGGGGGGTTTGGTGTGGGTTTTTTTTTTTTTTTTTTGTCAGCCTTGCGTATCCAAACAGAGAGAGTCTGTGCTGCGACAATACCAACAAAAGACCTCCAGGACACTTCAGCTTGTTTTGAGATGAGGCCACCACCAGCTGCCAGCCAGCAAAACTGAAATGAAAGTCTGACATTAACTGCAGCTGGGAATTTTAGTATTTTTGTTATGCCAGTCCGCTGCAGTTCAAGGCTTGTCAGTGTTTCCATTAGCAACACAGATTTTATGCATTTATGACTTGGCAGTAGAAGGTCAATACAGACTGTCTCTTGGCATAAAACACACTCAACTGGGAAGTAACCACCCACTCTTTCTGTTGCAAACTACAGCACTAGTCATAAAGGTTTGAAGTTTTCATAATCTCCACTAAATGCGTATTTCACAACACCTACAAAATCTGCCGACATCACTGCAGGCTGATATGCAAAAATGCATATAAATCTAACTCAACAGCAAAAAAAGATTGGGGTGATCTTAAGGGGCTTTTGTTTTAATTGCATCTGTCACAGTTTAACAGTTCCTCAGGGAAATGTATATATACATATACATACATATAAAATCTCAAAATCATTCAGGTACAGCAACACGTGAAACAAGAATTATTCTTCTTGTCTAAATAGACAAAAATCTAACATGTCTAAATTCACCTATAGCCTCATGATGCCCATTAAAATAAACAAATAAGCAGGCAGTCCTGACCTACTTTTTAAGCGAGCAAGCAAGCAGCCTTCCCACCATCAGCTGCTTGCCCACGCATCGCTCCAGCAGGGACAGCAGGATCCTCCCCACTTCCCTCGCCAGGAGTGAAGAGCACTAAAATCAGCGGAGCACTGCAGATAGAGAAAGCAGGTCAGATCGTCTGAAAGGACATGAGGAACAGATAGTTATAAATACAAAGTCTGTTCCCGAATTACAGGGCACAGAGAAGTTCATTATCCAGCAAACCTAAATCCTTAGCTAGATACTTCAAGCATAAATTTTAAGACTTTAGCTGCCCACCTCCTTCTGTATATGTCATTATACCAAGAACAAACATCTTCAGACTTTTTACATTATTTCCACTGTAAACTACGAAACATCAGCTTGTACAAAAGCGATGCGCCTTTCTGTTATTGGCTGAGTACATCTTAAAGCAAGATCTCAAGCAACAGAAAATGGTCTCAAACTCTAAAGAGGCTGAGGTGAAGAACACACAAACGTAAAGGTCTGAGCCTCCACATATGATTCTCACCTCTTTTCTTCCCCTTTTCTCACCTCTTTTCTTCCCCATCAGAACAGCAATAAAGAACCTATGGACTGGCAAATTAAGGAAGTCAGAATTGAACCTGTCACTTATTTTAGGGGAGAGGGACGAATTGGAAGCTTGTGATAAATCTACAGGCGATAGTTTTGTTTATACAAGTTTATCTCTTCTCCTCACAGCCTGCAAAACCCCATCACTGAAAAATAACACATAGGTATGTGTGACTGCATATAAATACGTATAAAAATTTGTATAGCTGCACACAGATGAGAGAGTCAGATATAATCTGTTCAAGTGTAATGAAACACCGTGTTCCTGGAACACAAAAACCTTCACATAGCTAATTATTTAAGCACCCATTCCCTCTCACATTTACAGTCTTAGTTACAGCAGCAGACAGGCACAGGGCAGCTTTAACAGCTCCAGTCTCTTAAATCTAAGATAACCCACGTCCTTGCATTTTGCCAGTGTCTCCTCCTTGAATAGAAAACATGCTCTCTCATCCTCACTGCAGGTGCCCACAGAGGTGAAATATTTAATAAAGGCAAAGAAAGAAAGATTAATAATTTGCAGCTATTCCTGTCTGTCCCATTCCTTTGCCACACTTGCCATGAACTAAAGGGGCAGATCAAGACAATTTATGAACCAAAATAGCTGAGAAGCTCCTGAGCTCTTTCCCTGAAGCATTTGGAGGTCAGAGCAGGTTCCACCTCCCGACAGAATTGCTCAGCTGGGGTAGGTCTCCTAATCCCCAGAGGATTAAACGTTATTATTGAAAATAGTATTATTGAAAACAAATCACTTAAAAAGATGAAAGTAGTTACCATCCGAAGAACGGACAAACTTGATAACCTTTGTTTTGCAAGACAGATTACCTCCTGGGCAATTTAACATGTGTCACGGGTTGATTTTTTTTTGGCCTGATTTATGGCTGAAGTAGGGACTGTTTAACAGTAAATCACTGGGTTTATTTTTTAAGTGCTGACCCATGATCAGGCTGAACCAACAGTAAGGCTCATCACTCAGGAGTGATGCTCACTCCTCATCTTTGCCTCTTGCAAAACTAAAATTGCTTCATATTCTGAATTCTGTACACCCCAGTCAAAGGCATTTCTGTTCAAGACTAAGGTTAGGAAAAAAGTCTTCAGCTGACATGAATCCCCAGCAGTTTTCACAGGAACTAGAGACACATACTGCTATGGGAGCAACTGTTGCTGTAGTTCCTCAACACAGCACACCACTCACTCAAAGGCCATTATCGGCTAAGTATGGCTTTGGAAATTCCCCTAAATGTTTCTTGTAAGAGTTTTACGTAGAGCTATCCATTTACACCTAAAGTTTTCACATGTTTAAAACATGAGAGTACAGAAAGCAAGGATGCAAAGTCCTGGTAGATAAAACTTATCCACCATCAAGCGATGCCAGAAGACATCTGTGGACTCTGTGCATAGCACAGTTTCATAAATGGTTGCAGAAATAGTTTCAGAAAGTTGAATTATTAATGTTTGTGCCTGCTGCAGATTCAAAACATAATTTCTAACTTTCTCCCCCAAGCATAAAGTATAATTAGCTACAGCAGTGACTCAAGCCAGACTCACACTTCTCCAGTTTGCAGAAAGTTTGTGTATTAAATCACACCCACGTCACGTCATTCAGCATGAAGTTTAACAAGTTACCAGTATTTTTACATGTGTTATAATCTATGCTAAATATAGATCATAAAATCATACTGCCTCCCTCTTAGGAAGAAAGGCATCATCAATCAGGCAAGGTATCGCTTCTTTCTCACAATATGTAACAGATGGAATAAGCAGGATCTCTGGGAAGCATAAAAAAATTACTGAGTCACTTCAGACTTAGACTAAAACTTGAGCCATTGAATAAATGTAATATTTGAAGGTGAAGAACAGGCAAACGACTAGACTTCTCTAAATAAGGAAAAACTCATCTCTACAGAGGGAATGTAGAAGCAGGCTTGGAATTTCAGATCTTCATACAGATTCTATATATATTTATTATTATACATGCATATATTTTATTTCTATATATAGAAATACATATAAAAATAATTAATGTTTATTGTTTATTGTGGAGAAGTGGATACCTATAAAGCTCATGCCAAACAAGTGTCAAAACAGATTCTGATCTGAGGTCTTGTTAATATCTGCAAACTACAAGAGACCTAAAAACATGTAATGTCTTAGCATCCTAAGAAGCTTTTACCGATGTTAAAAAGACTCTTTCCATCTGCTTTGAACAAGGACCAAAGCCCACATGCAGAAAAGCACAGCAGTCAGATCAGGCCTACCAACAGTGGAGCAAAGAATCCTAAATTAACAGGAGTAACTAAGGGAAGCACAGATGTTTACATCAATGTTTCCCAACCATTTAATTAAGAAAAAAGGTTAGTCTTAAAATACTTCTAAAAATAATACCTAAATAGTATTTTATGGTGCTGCCACATTCACAGCCAGATAAAAACATCTTAAAATGTTAATTGCATTTCTTTTCTATTCTACTTGCTTACACACATGAAAATGTAATTATATTTCTTGTAATTGTTTTATAGACTAACAGTTAATGTCCTGTCAGCCACCAGCCACAAAATAGTGCTTCAGATCAATGAAACCAAGAATCACATGTGGCAGAGGGCAAGGCACAGATCCAGCTCCCACAGCACGTGGTGTTTTATCAAGCTTCCCCCATAACGGAAGGCAGGAAGACACGTTTCTTTCCCTTCTCCCAGTTAAGTGCCTCTATTGCTGGTCCAGAGAAATGTGTGATCTGTTAACCACTACAGGTCCACTTTGATGTTTAACTCGTAACATCCCCTGTTCCTTCTTACCATCATCCTGGCTTCCTGCACCCACTGTCGTACTCAGCTTTCTTCTTCCCCGCATCCCTTTTCCAGGGCACCCATCTCTCTCTGTTCCCTGTAAAACCTCCAGCACTTCACTCATGGCCACCTCTGCACAAAGGTTAAAGCAAGTTAAAACACTGCCACATCTACATCCCATCACAACTCTTGCCTAAGACACAAAATTAAACGCTTATGAGATTTGCTGAATCAGGGCTAAAAATATAAACCTCAAAATCTCACTGAAGATTAAAAGAGGTTTGAAGATTACATTGTCTCAAAGATACACATATTAACTCACATTTTTAACTAAAAACAAATCTTGCTTTCTGCTGCTGTTTCATAAGCAGAGAGAGGTGACAGGGCACCTGCCCACCATCATCATCAGTTTCTAACACTTTGAAAGCTTATTACGCCAAGTCCAAATCTAATAAACTTACACATATACACTGAAATATTATTTGTAGGAAGTGAAAAGTACACAAAAAGCTTGTTAAGCCTAGCAAACATTTACCACATCTAACTTTGACATCAGTTCATTGTAATAGATAGAACTCAGTGTTCAAGGAAGGAAAACATACATTCAAAAGTAAGTTTAATACTGAAAACACTACAGTAGAGGAGAACTAACTTCCCCCCTCCAAAACGATAACCCATCCAAAAAAAAAAAAAAGGCACAAGTGCTGCAAATGTTATGAGGTGACAGGCCAGATGAGCTAGCCTCACACAAGTTTAAGTTTCAAGTTCACGAGTAGATTACTTCATTCAACTCCTTAAAAAAAAAGGCAAAAGAACAGATTTAATATTAACTGTGTTGGGTGTATACACGTCGATTTATTAGACATATGGCAAAGTACTAAAAATACAGCGCTGGAATGCACGCCCAGAGCTGCCCAGGATGTAACAAACATTACGTATTACATTACCTGGATAACTGACCTTTTTGGTATTATTATACAAGCTAATTCCAGAGTACATATTTATGGCTGTATTTTAGACTTCTGTATACAGTAAAGGTCTAAACTTACTTTTTAAGTTTTCTGCACTTGCCCAGTCAATTATTGCTGACCAAGACACTGGCGATGCTTTGTGGAGTTTACTCAACAAGGGTTGCAAACGCCATCTGATGCAACACACCCTTGTTTGCAAGCTTCCAGCCAGAGAACGGTTACCTTTCTCTGGTGCTCGGAGAGGAAGTTATAAATTATGCACAAATCAAGTGTAAAAACTAAATAAGGAAGGGCAAAGAGCAGCCTATTTCATGTGGTTAAAGGAGTAACTACTTGTATATACACCTGTTGTCCCTCCTAGATTAGCTTGTGCAACAAACCACTACACCCCAACTGAGCAGCACTACAAGTATCCAGGAGCGTGCAGTTACAACAGAGTAACATCACAAGCTGATACGCCATTTAGAAAAGCAAGAAGCGCATGTACAATAAAGAAACTCTGATAACTCAAAACAGAGAGAACAATTAGCATATTAAGCAGGATGCACACAAGTCATTAATTACGTTTCATCCTGCTGTCCTTCAGAACAGTACCTCAAGTTCCCTTCCATACCAGTACTGCCACTGAGGCAAAATTTAGGAGCTCCTTCCATTTCCCCCATGCTCTTGGCAACACAGTATTTTAAAATAGGGAATATATAAATATATTTCAAAATACTAAATATTAAGAGAAGCACCTGTGTTTTCTTCATTCTGTATTCACGTTCAGCCATGGAAAACTTCACGATGATACAGATTTTTACTCATACAGTGAGACAACAATTTTCAAATGCAAACTGAAAACTTCTTGACAGGTGATTTTTTTTAGACATTTTAAAGCACAGATGCTCATCTAGAACAGGGAAAGGGCCACATCATTTCACCAAATTTTCTGCACTTAAATAGTTAACTTTTGAGGAAAGCACTTGTGACGTTTCAGATTTAATAGTCCATCAAGATAAATAATTCATATAGCCACATAAATTTCTCATGCCGTATCTTTACAATCAACATACCTGTACTGCCTTGGAATATGAAATAATTCACACATCCCCAACCAAAACCGATATGGCAATAAAATCCCAGTGTAGACACAGTGATGATACGAAAAGATAACCTGGCACGCAGGTGCCCAAAAGCGGCTGTGTTGGCATAGCTGTGTCAGCAACAGCAGCTCTATGGTTCAAAGTCTCAGACCATCTGCAAACTCAAAGCAATCTCAAGACTGCTTTTTCCCCTTCTTCATGCCAGATACAGTCAGTTTACAGGGGGAACTCATGGGGTTGGGGCCCAACTGGTATGAACCCAAGCCGTCAACTCAATGATTCAACTGCAAAAGTCACAGGAATAAGAATAATCCATCATGAGCTCTGAATCCCAGCGAAAACTCTCATATATGACTATATGCCTGCATATCAGTGCCACTGGCTATACCTGCCAATGTTCTCGGCTGTTTGGTGCTTTTTTTAAAATCTTATTTTTAGAAAGAATGGTTCCCCCATCGTAAGCAAGGTTCACCCAAGCCATTTATCCTGATGTTCCTGTTGGAAGAAACCCGTTTCCTTGTTTATTCAGGCCAAAATAGCTGGCTAGTAGAGACCCGTCTCTCACCCCACAAGCACAGGAATCATTATCACCATTCTCGCAAATCCCAGACACATGCCGATGGATGGGATTAGCAGGAGCTGCTCAGGCAAACCCACATGGCACCCCCTGATAACATGCTCTCCAGTGACACTATTTTCTCCAAAAGCCAGAAGAAAAAAAAAAAAAGCAGCACCATCATATCGGCAATAGTTCTAAAAAGCACCAGCCTGAACTCTCAGCTTCACTCCTTGCCAGGAGACAAAGAGCCAGATTACACCCATAGTTTGTCTTATATACTCAGCACTGAAACCAAAATTACTTAATATGGCTTTCAATCTTGCATGTTATCTTTGTTTCTGAAAAACGGGAACTGCCAGCTTCAAAGCAAGCATCGCCTTCTTCCCAGCAGGGCTGCCTACGTCTCCCTGGGAAGGTAATAATACCTCTGAGCTCCTCAGTCTCGCCTCCCTACACAACCCACTGCAATGACAGTTCCCTCAAAACAACAATAAAGCAAAAGGAAAAAGCTGTACAAACTGAAATATCATTTGACCAACAGGATTGACGAATTACTGCATATCCGGTTTTCTCTAAGCCTTACTTGGATGCAAAGAATTCGGACGGAACACCTAGCAGAGGAGCAAACCCCAAAAGTCTGGAAATAGAGACATGTTTTATTCCATTCTATAAAGACATTCTAATTACTTCAAACTAGATGCACATGGCTTATCCTATATACATTGTTTAAAAGCTTATAATTATTAACCTGTTTTTTTTAATTAAAGTTACTACACTATTTAATTGTGCCTAGGTTAGAATTAAGAACAACCCAGAAGAGAGGGACACCATCTTGCCCACAATCCCTCCTGACAACACAATTCCTGTTTAAAGTTCTGGGCGAGGTCAATTTTCTATATTTGAAAAGGAATTACGGAAGACGCTACGCTTGAAGGAGTTTTCAGCACAAACTTCTCTCACCAGTTCACAGCACGCTCGGTGCTTAACAGCATCTCACCAGTGAGAACATAGGAAGGAGGCAGCAAAGACACAGCCTTAAGAAGGTGGGTCAGCTCTGCTAATACTCTAAAGTTTTGGTCTAGGGGGGCTTTTAAAGGAAGGAAAGGGGCTTGGGTTTTGTTTTGTTTACGTGGACAAACACATAGACCAGGAAGCTAAACAAGAAAGTAACCCCTAAAAAGAAATCACCCTTTTTAAAAGAAATTCTTCATGCAAGCACCATGGTTACCTGCAGTTCCTAAGCGTCTCTATACACTACGGAAGGGGAGATAAGCTAAACCAAGCCGAAGTAATTTTATTACACAAACAACTCCAAGGCCAAGACTTTACACTATATTAAATAAAATCTAAAAATTATATTGCGACCACAACTTTTAAATTTGTGCTGCTGTTCACGTTCATTACCCCAAAATGCAAAGTCTGGTTACAATATTCGATGTTAAGAACATATGGAAAACAAAGCAAGCTTACCGCTTCCAAGGACATATTTGCTCAAACACACCCAGTGTTGCAGGTTTTTTTTATTTAGGGGGAGGAAGAAAAATGTCACAGTGAGCAAAGTTCACATGTTAACCTGAAAGGGATCCAGGCTCGGCGCTAAGCTAAGCGGGAGCAGCTGCACACCCCTGCGCAGGCAAAAATTTTTTTCCCAACCAGCTCTGTTGCAGACGCGTCCTCCGCTGAGCAGGCAGGTGAGGTGGTGCGTATCCCAAACACGCTTGTAGAAATGTCCAGCTTGCTCACCAGAATGCCCCTGAAACCTACCAGGAAACTTTTCTACCTTAACCGATGAAAGCTACTAATTAATCTATCCGCTGCTCCTCCCTCATTCGAGTTACTGCCTTGAGCTTATGATCGAACTGGTTTTACTACCGTGAAAAGCCATATTACTCACAATATAGCTAGTTACAAAATTAAGATAGCAATAAATGAAATGGGGAACTTAAGCTCTTAAAAACCTTCTCAGCTATGTACAGATAAAAACCTTCAAAAATGGGCAGAAGGATGAACAACAAATCATCACTTCCAGCTTATCAACACAATAGTTGGCTGGAAAGTGAATAGAGCTACTCAAAATAAATAAACAAACAACAAAATACAAACAAAAAAACCCTCAAAAAACCCAACCCAAAACCAAAAAGCCTTCCACATCCCACACACCTTAACGTCTCCAAAAACTTCACACATTCAATCTAACGGTGTTACTGCACCGCTCTAACCCATGCTGGAGATGAATGCCTATGTGCACATTTCGCACTGTGATGCATGTTAGAAAGGAAAAGCCACTCTCAAAGAAAACAATAAAAGCCTGCTAGGTTTCCACTACTAACTCCTTTCAGGAATTTATGAAGTTGTTTATTTGAAATTGCCCATACAGGAAGAGAGAGAAAAATGGCAATAACAATGTCAGGAAGAATGTCAATGTCAAGAACTCTAATTCAAATATTTCAACCCCACTAAAAGTGTACATGCACACAGTTAGAACAGGAATTTCAAACCAGGTTTTGTTAATAAAATCAGAAATTTATGCACTCCAAAATCTAGCACTGCAATACAGGCAGAAAAATCTTTAAAAAGGCCTAGTACTGAAAAGTGAATTCAAAGAAATTAGCTTCACAAGTGGGCAGTGTAATTGCTTGTACTTTTTTTTTTTCTTTTTTTTTTTTTTTTTTTTAACCTACTTGTTTTCAACTATCCAAGCTTCACCATCACCTGGAGCTCTGGTTTCAGCTCTGGTTTCAGGACTGCTTGGGACATCCCACCCCCTGACTTCCCTCCCAACCTTTACAATACCTCCCACTCTCCATCCAACACAGTGACCCTGTCACACTAGTATCTGGGGATGTTTTGGAGGCTTTATGCGGTTCCCCTCAACTGAGTCTACCCTGTTCTCTTTCTTTTAATGCAAAGCAATGCAAGCGGAAGTTAGCACCGAGAACTGCACCTTTTCGGACAGACTGTCTCAGACTGCTGGTTAACCCATCAAGTGATGAGCTCGCAGAAAATGCCCAGGTCCCATCTGGCACTAGGAACCAGGCACCATCACGCTCTGATCCTTCTTCAGGATCTCACCATCAATGGGAAAAAAGTTTGGGTAGAAGCCAAAAAAACCCAACCAAAAAGTTATCAGCAGATGTTATAAGGTACCAAGCATCAGCATCACATCAGTATCCATGGGAAGCTTCCATACATTCCCTTCTGCATGTATTTCAAAGTCATATAGCGCTTAGCTCACCTACTTGTCTATGCAACAAATTGACCCATGTGAAAACATGTCAGCTTCCTTTGCTGCACTTCTGACAGCAAAGATCCAATTGCTACTGAAACAAATTGCTACATGAAACAAACCCACTACCACTGCATAAAACTATTTCACAATATTTAGAAGACTTGAGAAAAAAAGGAAGACATAATCAAAAAGCTATTTCCTGCATGACTTTAACAACTCAAAATGAAGTTGACAGCGCTTGGTCATACTTCAAAAAGAAAAAAAGACACATTTGTCAAAGCATGGAAAAGTCAAAGTACGAGGAGTGGTGTAAAATGTCAATAAATCCTGTGTATTAGCAGAGCCCAAAAGGAGGGAACAGAAGGGGACTGATCTGCTTCAGCGGTGACAATACAGTCCGAATCTGGGGCACCCAACACATCCAGGCTGCATGCCGCCATAATCCTCCTGTTGACATTTTGGTTGTCCTTCAAACAGGCAAAAAGCAGCTGCACGCTGCCTGGCAGCCAAGGACAGCTTGCAGCTGCCACCAAGGCAGCAAGCTCTCTTCCCACCCTTGGATAGTATAAAGAGGAGACACTAAAAAAAGGGCAAAAACCAAATTAGCTGGAATTAGCACCTTCCCCCGACTTCTGCAATTGCCTGATAAAAATCAAGGGCTTCTTTTAAAGAATTCATTTATCTTCTCTAAAAAATCTAACATTTGGAAAAGAAAACATGTCCATCTTCACTGCCATATATTTATTATGTTTTTAAATATTTTTATACATGAAGAGGCTAGGCAAATCTAGTGGATAACACGTGCACTTTCAGCTTCAAATGCTAATCTTTTTCAGATCAGCACAGATTATAATTTACCATCCAAATTCTGCATGGAGAGGTTATACCCTGGCCTCAGTTCAATTCTTAACAAACCAGCATGTATATCACAAAAACAACCCCAAATTTATCCATATAATAAGTTCAGGCCAGATCCCTATCTAATGCATGAAATTACACTCATAACAGGAGAATATGAAGATCCTTTCAGGAAGGAATAAATATTCAAACACAGTTCCAGAATTTTGCATCTAAACGTGTAGAACTTGGTACAACCCTTGGTCCTGTCCACACTGATTTGCTCTCTCTGGTCACATTTCTACTGACCTGACCTGGAGATCCACCCCATGTACCCAAGGTCCCCCCAGCACTCCCAACCTAGTGTCCTTCCAGCTGTTTCCTCCTCACTGCATTGTTCAGACCTTCAGCCACCCTTCCCTTTCATGTGGGGCATGAGAAGTTAGCAGTATTTTTCCCTCTTCAGCATCCTTCTTGTCATTAACTACCCCAATCAACTTGCTACACTTGTCTACTCTCAATCCTATACCCCTTTGCAGGAGCTGTAGGGAGGCTCCTGCTTAGAGCAGTAAGACACCCCTTCCCATAGAAAGTTCAGAGGACACAGAGGCCACCACCACGTGGTGATGGTGAGCTACTGGGCAAGGCAGCAAATGCGTTAATCGATTTCTCAAGGGACCTTCCTTGTTCACAAGGCCAAGGTACAACCCTGCTTCAGATGGTTTCCACCTCCCTGCTGCAGTCCACCCTTGTGGTGGGTTCACACCTTGTGGGTGTTAACATTGAACCAGACCAAGCTGCAGACTCTGAGTTTAGTTTTTGAGGCTTGGTATTTGCAACAGTCCGGTCATAGTAGTGTTTCATAGAATCTGCACTATCAGCAAGTTACTGTAGCAGCAAATGAGAAGGGGGAGGGGGGGCGGGGCAGAAAAACCCTGCTTCCCACTCTGGGAAAGCAACAACTTTCCCAGAAATAGTCTCTCAGTAAACTAACTTTCAAGAAGAAACTATAACCAAATTGGCCATAAAGAAAACCATGACTTTCACTTCCCTAACCATTAACGCTTTCCCATCATCTCACCACTGCATGACAGTCTTCCAGTCTATGCATACCACCTTAAAAGAAAAAGTTCCCAAGATCAGCCTCATAACTGCACTCAACTCCAGCACCAACGCAGCAAGTTATCCCCTGTTGTCATGAAACCAAAGAGATAATTTCCTTCTACTCAACTTCCTTTCACTTCTCCAAATCCCTACACCTTCTAGAAAACTGACTGTCCCCTATAATTCACGATATCCAACCATGCCACGCACATACTGAAGAGCTGTACAGTTAAGAACAGCTGGATCTGAGATGCATAAAGATTTTTCAGGATGGAAATAATTTAAAATGAAGTTTATACAAGCCACAGCTGCAGAAGGACAAGAAAACACCCAATAAGTTTAGTTTTTAACATAAAAGCAAGCCACATCCAACCCCTCTTTGCTGTTCAGCAGAAAGACGGTCTTCATGACACAAGAGAAGAGCCGTGCCTGATGCTTTCTTCCTATATGGTACTTCAGTCCTAATTAAGTACATCAACACAGTAATCATCAAAACACCACTTAAGGTAAAATTACGTTACTATTTACACAGGACTCAAACCCCAAAATGGATTTTGAACTAAACTACAAACAACTTAAAACTACTAGACAAGTGAAGGGCATTCCTTCAAACTTCTCCTTGGTAAAAGACCCTCTCCGAGAACAACTGGATTATTCCCATCAGTTTTAAAAAGGTAGATATTTAAATCCCTCTGCAGTAAATTAAAAACAAGTAATTTTGCTTTTTCAGTAAGTTGAACTGAACAATTGTCAAATTTAATGTAAGCAAGTGTAAAGAAGTGTTTATACCAATGGACAAATTTCCCCTTAGGTTTAACAATACAAAAATATCACAGTAAGATACATTAGATAATTCTGTTTTGCAAAGAACTAATTTCACTTCAAAAGAGAGAGGAATATCTAAATTCTCTTTGATCATACTTTACAGAAGTTACATTAAGGAATCCTTGGAAGTTACTAGCAAGGTTAGAAAGCGTAAAGAAGCAAAGCATAACATCCCCGTAACACTTGTGTAATTTACATGGAAAGTATCTGCAGTTCAGCAGACTCTGAATTTCAGAAGTTACGCATGGAATAGCATACCTAGCTGCTTTGCAGACTTCTTCACTGTAACTAATAAACAGGTGCATACTCAATATTACATTTAGAAAATTTGCAGAGAAAACAGGAAAAATGTGGAAGGTGCAAACAAGAACTTCAATTAAAATTAGGACACAAATACAGAATAAATATAAAAGGTTAAATAAAAGGTTTGAGAAGCAATGTCTCACAGCAGAAGACAACTACTGCAAGTCAGTTGCACAGCGCTGAGCAAGACAGAGATCCCAGAGAAGAGGATCACATTTAGAAAGGTGATGACAAATCCAAAGACACGACAGAGCTGCAGACCAGTGGAGCACTTAACCTCACACCCTTCCCATTTCAGATATTTGCTGCTGACAAATGGGGAGCCTGGTCAGGAAACCAAACAAGCTGAAAGCCAACCTGATTTCATAGTTACCTTTTAGCTGAATATGTTCCCTGCCCTGTCCCTTTGCAAAGTCACGAAAAAGGCAGTGCCAGTAGCGGGGAGTCCAGGGCAGGGCAGATTTGCTCCTTCAAACAAAGCAGCTTAATCCATGCTGAAGCACGCACACAGCCACAGCCCAAGGATGTAGTATTTCATTATAGCCGAGCTGACTGAGCTGTGACCCCACTTTCCCAACTCTCTCATGACTTGATGTCTTCTGTAGGGGTAGGTTTGGGGGGGTTTTGTGGTTTTGGTTTTTTAATCGGTTCATCTCACTAAAGCAGGTCACCATGGCTACAGACAACTGTTAGTGCGCTACAGCAGTAGGAAGGAAACAGAACATACAGTGCAAGTGTACAGACCAAAAGAAATGCTGAAGAGGATAAGAACAGACAGCAGAACTTATTCAAACAAAAAAAGGCCTTCAAAAGCATACCAAAAAAAATGCAACCATCTCAAAAGGTCTTCCAATTAAGAAAATCATCTTGTTACAAATACAACTGATGCATATTCTAACCATTTCAGTAATAACTAGATTGCTGTACGATCACAGTAAAGCCAAGTCAATGCAGAAAACTCACCTTCACAAAATTGTCAGGGAACATACCCCTTTTGCCATTTAGCTCCCCTTCTAACCATCCTTCTTCTTCCAGTTTTTTCACATTCCTGATGATTTCCCCAACTCGGATCGTTAACTCATCATCATGCACTGCATCATAGTCATATTCCACAATATAGTCCACTAAAAAGAAAAAAAAAAAAACACAGTGAATGGAACTCGGACGTAGAAATGCAACTTGAAAGCCATGCATGTACAAAAAGGCAGACCTAACGACAAATGCTAAGAACAAGTGTTTCCCTTACAGCGACACTCATTTGTCAATTGCAGTGTTCCCAACCATTCTGGAGAGGGGGAAGAAAAAAAATGGACAGTCACCTATTAGAATAAAGTAAATTTAGGAATATGACACCGGGTCATATTTTGGTGGGGATGGGTAGGTTTTTGTGCACATGTGGTGGAAGGGATTGCTGGCAGTGGGTCTTTTTTTCCCCTGCCCTGCCAAGTCCCAGCCCAAGATTTACCAATTATGAATCACTGCCCACAGGGCAAGCGTTTGTTACTCAACACATATTTGGGGCAAAGGAGGGAGAAAGGTTCAAATTGTGCATGTATGGTACGTACTCCAATGCTTTGTTAATTCTCATACTTGCATCTGCTACTATATCTGCAAAACACTGATTGCTGCACACACAGTATTTTTGCAGGTTTGATCTAAGAAATGCAATACAGCCAGCAGGCGTACGATTGACAGTATCATACAACTTAATTTGCAGACATGTAAAAGGCACCCTCCTTCAGATTCATCTGGTTTTGTATGAAGAATAAGCAAGTGAGCTTTAATTTTGATATAATTAAGTTTACTCAGAGGAGCATAGCAATGTATTTACAGACTTGTCCATCTGTTGCACAAGACCCATGAGAGTTGCTTACTGACAGCTTAAGGCTTGTTTGGCAATAAAAACTCATTTGTTCACCAAGAAATTCTGTTTATGCCAGAAATTTCCAACAACCTGCAGCAATCAAATAATCTTCCCTCTCACTCAAATCCCGTCAGGACACCTAGACACTATCAAATATAACACTGTTGCCACCGAAACCTCCCTGTCCTCTGCAGATCACAACAAACACGCACAAAGACGAGAGCACAACAGCGTTAAAAGACAGAAATCCTGAATGGCTGTAAATTTTTTTTCCCCAGAGTATTCCTTATACTATCAGTGCATGATAATATCCAACAATTAATTCACAAATTAAGGAATCAAATGGGATAAATTATTTTTTCCTGGTATTGAACTTCCAGCTCCATTAAATCAGTGTATAATTCTGATCTGTGGATGGTTTTGATCAAAAGTGCTGCTGTGAGCATGTTGCAGTGTAGCCTTTATCCCTCTGCTGCCTATAGATGAAGTCAGAAAACCCTTGGTAAAAAACAGAACTACATGATGGTGCCATAAATACAAGAGAAGCTAGAATGATCTGTCTGGTGAACTATTTTCTGAATACACCCATTACCAAAGGAGCCCATCAAATATAAACATAAAGACTTAGTTTTGCTTTTTTTCCTTTAAGAAAGAATTTTTGTTTTCTTCTTTATGAACAGAAGTCATCACCAGAGTTATCTGCTCGTGATACACACACTGGAACCACTAACATATGCTTTTTATACTGTATACATTTATTTTTGCCAAATGTATTCTCCAAGCTTGCTTCAAAGCATCATATTTCCCCATTACTGCCTGCAGCAAGCATAGTAGTTTTGTCTTGCTTCCTCACTGAATTGTTTGAGTGGCTGACATGAAATATTGCCCAACAGATAGGAAATTCTGGCAGCCACAGATCATAAAGACAACTGCCATTCATCACCTACAGCCTGGAAATAAAAATGTCATCCTGCAACCAACTCAACCCAACCATTTTGGAAACCTACAAATGCATAAAAATGTAAAAAATATCTGTGTTACATATTTCTCTCATGATAAACTCTGTTTTTAAGCACATTAGCAGGTATTATATTTCAATATAAACACTCTAGGACAGTTTTACGAAGTTAAACATGGAAAATGGATCAGAATACAGTGTCAGTCATGGTAAATGCTTACAGCATTGTAGACTATGACTCGAACTGCCAAACACCTGGTCCTTTTTCCACAGAAGTAGTAGGTAATCATAGCCACACTATGTCAACACGAACTAATTATTCTGAAAGCTTCTTTATTTCCTTAGGGGAATATTTCTGTATTTGTGCTTGAAATGCACAACACATTCATTTTGGTCACCTTTCCAGACTGTAAAGCATGGACTCAGTCATGCCAACAACCAAAGGAGGATCTCGAGAACTTCCCAGCCACCACTCATGAGTCTGTGTTCCAAAGATAAATAGCAGCAAATTAATATCAGCTTTTTATTTTTGAGATTTAGGTGCTGAACTTCCTCTTGTGTTTGTCAGTGATACTCAATACCACCCTCACTCTCATGGATACATATACAAAACAAATCTAAACTCTGTTCTCTCACCTGAAAAGTTTCATCCCACATATTTTTTCATGTGATGACACAGAAATGGCAAGAAGCTACACATCTCTCTACTACTTGGTTTTGCTTTTCAACATTAGCAAGTAGCAAAAGATGAACCGTCCCGGTAATTAGGACTGCAGCATGATGGGCAAGAAACCATTCTACTGCCAAAACAGTCCAGATTAAATAAGCCTCTGAAAGGTCTTCGAGTACAATATTTACCCAAGCAAAAACAGTGTTCAGTGGTGACAGAAAGTGCTTTTAAGGAATCACAACTCCTTATAACAACAATAATTTGGAGTCATTTCAGTCCATGGATTATACTTCTGAATGCTTGAAGTAGTTCTGAATGCTTCTGAATTATACTTCTGAATGCTTCTAGTTCTCACTTAAAAGCTTAACTCAAGAACAGATGCGATACTAAAATCAGCCAGCAATAAGTTGGACTACAGTAATATAAGCTCGTCAAAACTTTCAAAAAGCAGAAAGTCTCAACTGGTAGAAGGTGCAGCAGAACACCTCAGCAACACAAACTACCAAAAATACCTATCTTTCCTCCCCTCTGCTTTTTACACAGCTTTCTCAATTTCAAAGCCAACTCAAATCAATTATCTGTAGCTTAGAAGTCCATAATGACCAAGTCTTGGATGAAACATAACCTTCTCAAGCTTGAGCATGAACACTGTGAGGTAAACCATGCTTTTCTTGCACATCCAGCAGGACCGAAGCTCACCTCAGAGGGAGACAACATTCTCCTGAGTTTTCACAGGCAGCATGGGCCATCACAAACCACCTCCTACACCATGTGCAAAGATGTCTTTATCCTAGATCTCTAACAAATAGGTGGCAATCTTGTTTTGGCAAGAATTCAAATATAAACATAAGACATCCCCTGGCACATGCTTCCAACCAAGGAAAGAGGGAAGGAAAAGAAATGACAAGCCAAATCAGAGTCAGGTTCATTAAGGTATTGTAGAAAAAAAATTATAACAGACTGTAAGAACTGACAGAGCAGATTTAGAAACACAGGACTACATTCAGTGCCCTGGTAGCAGTCGAGGGCTGGAAGCTCTGTTCAATGAAGCATTAGAGGCAGCCGAGCCAGTGCCACACAAGAGCACCAGGGTGGCGATAGTGGGAATCAGCAAAGATGTTTGAAGAGGAAGTCATGCCTGACCAACCTCACAGCCTTCCACAGTGAAATGACTGCTTCACTGGATGATGGAAAAGCATTGGACACTGGCTCCTATAACATCCTCATACACAACCTGATGGAGTACAGGCCAGATGAGTATAAAGTGAAATGGACTGAAAACTGTCCAAAATGCCAGGCTCAAAGAGTTGTGATCAATGACACATAGTCCAACTGGAGGAGAGGCACTAGTGGTGCACCTCAGGAGTGAATGCTGAGTTGTTCAATATCTTTATTAATGACCTGGATGATGGGACTGAATGCACCCTCAGCAAGTCTGAAGGTGATACAAAACCATGAGGAGTGGCTGACAGACCAGACAGATGTGCAGGTATTCAGAGAGACCTCAACAGGCTGAGGAAGTGTGCCAACAGGAACCTCATGAAGTTCAAAGGGAAATGCCAAGTCCTGCCCCTGGGGAGGAACGACCCCATGGATCAATACAGGCTGCGGACTGCTTGGCTGGAAAGCAGCTTGGCAGAGGAGGACCTGGTGGACGCTAAGTTGGCATGAGCCAGCAACGCTCCCTTGCAGCAAAAGAAGGCCAACAGCATCTTGGGCTGCATTAGGAGGACTATTGCCAGCAGGTCGAGGGAGGTGATCCTCCCCCCCCGCTCAGCACTGGTGAGACCCTTCTGGAGTGCTGGGTCCTGTTCTGGGCTCCCCAGTACAAGCCAGACATGAATGTACTGGAGTGAGCCCAAAGGGCCATGAAGATGATTAAGGGACTGGAGTATCTTAATACAAGGAAAGGCTGAAAGAGCTGGGAGAAGGCTCAGGGAGATCTTATTGATGAGGGTGTGAAGACTGAGCAGTGCCCAGTGAAAGAATGAGAGGCAGTGGGCACAAATTGAACAGAACAAATTCCACTTATATTTATACACACACACACATACATATACATAGGCACACACACTGCAAGAATGATCAAAAACTGGAACAGTTTGTCTTGAGGGCCTGTGTAGTCTCCTTAGAGATGCTCAAAACCCAACTGGACATGGTCCTGAGCAACCTGCTGTAGCTGACCCTGCTCTGAGCAGGAGAGTTGGCCTAGATGATCTCCAAAGGTGCCTTCCAGCCTCAGCGATCCTGTAACTTATTCGAGCCAAAGACACGCCTTAAGTGGCAGCTTTCTGTCATCCAGCCATGACAGCTTTCCGACATAATTAGAGAACTTCCCAGACAGTGCTTTTTGAAGGTTTTGACCTATTTTCAGGGGCAGAGGATCAATTAAATCAACAGTGCTAAGTAAAAAAATATTGACTGGACACCTTTGGGGAAAAGGTGGTTATAGCAGGCTTTATGGGAGTGGTCTGTTCAGCTCTTGGTTTCGAGTAAGATGACAATCTGACTAATGAAACAATAAAACAGACCAAACACGTCAAATCCAGTCAGCCCCATCAACAGCTACAGACTACGTTGTTCCCCATGGCAAAGATGAAAAGTGTCCTATCTAACAACACTGCCTCTTTGACAAAATAGCTCACACTGTTAGCCAACGTAGCAACGCTGCCTGCACAGGGCATTCAGTCACTGCTGGCACAGGTGGACTCTCCACTTCTCCAAAACTTACACAACCGGCTCTTCTGCCAACCACATCCCAGTGCCAAAGCAGAAGGCAAGCCTCCTGATAAGCATGGCCACGTAACACCCAACTTCACTGATTTTAAACAAAGGAACTCTTCAGCTACTCAAACTCTTTCTGAAGCTGGCTATTACAGGTAACTAAGGCCCTCTGGGACCCCTACCAAAAAAAAACCCAAAACAAAACAAAAACAAAAAACCCACCATAAAAAAAAAAAAAAAAATCAAGGAAAAGAGTGGAAAATATACTGAAATTCTAGCATGCCTGTATCTAGCATGCCTGTATTTCTATATTATAGAAATAACCAAGTGTCAGACACTCGTCCAGCAAAGAGCACAATTTCACATTCTTGGTACTTTGTTTAGGATATTACAATACTGTCAGAATCCAGTGACGTTTCTGTAGTAGCCAGAAAAAGACACAAACCAGATAGAAAATAAATTCTATGAAAAACACATTCAATCACTTATAAAGTGAAAAGAAATTATTTGTGGGATAACTGAAATCCTTGCATATAACTCTCAAGCTGTTCAGGAAGCCCTGCTGAAACTTGCAGCAGACCTGGAGGGACAGGATCCTGCATCCAACATCAAGCAGCAAGAGGAGCTGGAGTTGCATGCCATGCTCTATAAAGGTCTCTTCAGACAGGTTTTAGGTCAATTCAGATTAAAAGTCATTTATTGGAACGTGAACCTTGGAAAGTTGTGTGGCCTCCAGAAGCATCTGGCCAGCAGAACTCCAGTTACGCTAGAAAATGAGATTTTGCTTTTCCAATTTATCATAACAGACAGTTGCTAGATGCCCAAAACAAACTTTATTAGTAGTTATTTCCATTTGTACATCTATCACAAAAAAACCCAAAGTTTAGTCTCCTATAAAACCAAGCTAATTTTTGTCATTATATATGAATACATACACACAGTTACAAAGGTATTTAGCTTTATAGCAGACAGCAAGCTTACGCTAGAGACAAAAGACAACAGAAGACACAATCTTATCCTTTTAACTATCATACCTTCCTTCACAACTATCTCAAAATCAGGTGTTGGACTGAAGGAGAAAGCTCCCTCCAATTGCTTTCCCCCAAAAACATTCCTACTATTTGTGAGATATGAGAGTTCTAGCTGTTTTAATAGTAATACCACAGTATACGTTTGGCCACTGAAGACGGATCTTAACACTGAAAAAGTGTTTAAATGCTGAACAATGAAAACACCTCTGTAAGTATTAAACATAACCAGTGGTTATAAGAATGTTTTTTTTCCACTTCAACACCACATAATTCCCTGTTACCCTGACCTCAGTCACTGATGACAACCCACATGCTCAAATAAAGAGACCTGGTGGACTCCCCATTACCCTTAAAATTCTAGCCCCTACTTCCAAAACTGCGTAAGTTTTGTCCTGCGAAGCTCTCCTGGTGAGACACACGCACAAGGCGAGCACCAGTGTTTGGCAACCAAAGACAAATCCCTCCTGGCCAAGAGCCTCCACTGCTCTGCAACCAGGCTCCTCCTCCTGCGCTCTGCATCTGCTCCCGTGATTCACTTTCCTGTTTACACGATGACCCACAATGACTATAATAACCAGTTCCCCAAAGATCAAAGTATTCTTTTAGGGTACAGATGTGGGTTTGGTCTTTCTCACACTGAGTAGGGAAGTGCCTCACATTTCCCACTACTGGGGAAACCACTCTGACCACTGGTCTTGTGCAAAAAGGTACTCCCCTTCCTTTCCTGCCCCGATAGCCATCGGCACAAGAAGCAGCCTAGGGACTTAACCTTGGACAGATGGAAACACATAGTATTTCCTTCTTTCCTTCTTATGGTGCCCAAGAGAGCTACATCACTAATGGGAAGTGGGAAGCCTGCGAAGTTGTACTTCCAAGACACCTTAACCCAGGGATACTGTGATCCCATCCTCTCTTCTGCACACATTCACATGGTCCCTTCCCCCTGCTCTGCACTTTAATTAGTACTTATTTATACTACTGGTGAAGCAGATAAAGAGAAAACAGCCCAGGAGACTATTTAGTGTCAACTTTCTGCAAGTTTATCTCCCTAAGATGGCTCACTGCAGGGTCACAGGAGCAGGATTGCGCCAAACCCAACTTAGATCAACATCTACATCATTGTTACCATCCAGATCAGGAGTACGCTTCTCAGTGAAGCTACAAACCATCCTCATTTGTCATGCTTCAGTTCACAATGAGGAGCAGTTTCCCTGAAACTAAGTCAAAGATATGCAGCCCAGGAACACTCTTAATGCATGCTAATCTTTAATAGGCATTAAGTCCATGGGACAAGATGAGAACTAGAATGATATAGAAGTGTCCAAAACATGCAATATGAATGTCAGCAGTTTTCCCCTATGGATCCACTCATATTCCCCCTCACCACTTGCTGCTTTGCACACAGCCAAAACCTGCCATGAAACCACATCCTAACATAATGCATAAACAATATGAGGTTGCTGGATTCCTGTCAACTCTGATAGAAGGGATGCAGTTCCAAGCTATTAAAAAAATTGAACAAGGAAAGAGTATATTTAACTAACGGAGACCATGCAGTCTACACGTATTTTACAGTACAGTTCACCACAGCCTTCAGTAAGTCAATAGGTTTAATCCACACTATACACAACAGCAGACACTTAACCGAGCTGCGCCATGTGGGGCCATCACGTTCATGCTCCATGTAGAGGACTTGCAAAACAGTTGCATCACAAGGACTACTGAAATCATCACAACTAAGATGTTCTACCTTCATAGTAGCTCAAAAGGAGGTCAGGCACCTCCTGTATGGCCCCGGAAATACCAGTGACACACAGCAGAGCCATTTCTACCTGTGCCTACTCCCAAGTGAGCAATACCAGTCATGCCAGCTCCAGTCCTGGTAAACAGCTCTCCATCGAAGCAGTCATATTGCTTCCTGCTCCTAAAGCTTTGATCCTCTATATGCCAGCCAAGCAAATTTCTGCTGCCACACGGAAGGGATGGTGCTGAGGAGGCACTCTGCAGTTTAAGATAATGCCAACCTCATATATTCAAATATTGACTTCAGGTCTCGTTTTAAGCAAGTGCCCTAAGCCATCATGACTCTTTCATTAATTTATAATAAAACAACATAATGCCAATGGAACTGAAAGATTTTCATGCCATTCTATGTACATTTTCTTTTAAGCATATACAATTAATTCCCAATTTGTGGTAAACTGATTATTCCAGTAGTGGATTATTTCAAAGACACGGAACCTAAATCTGTAGAATTTATTAGCTCAGGTGCTGAGCAAACAAACATTGCTTTCAAGCAATAAAGACACCTTCAATACAAACAAATACACACTGTTGGACCCAAGCTTGATTCTATATAAAACCAGCTCAGCTGTGTCCACCCAAACTCTGGCAGCACCACAAACACCCTGCTGCCACCCAGCAGGGACTCAGTTTGGATCCCAACAGGATTTGCTCCATTTGAAGCAACACCCTTCATACTCACTCCAACACACCCCACGTCTCAAAAGACTCATTAGATTCGGTGCAGCACTAGATGAGCCATGGCAAGCAGCCACCACGTTGCAGTCAGGCCAAATTCCCAACAAGCCCTCTTTCCACTTCCCCAGCATAAGAGCTGGTCAGACAGAGCACCATCCCCGCCTGAGCTCGCAGTCATGCAGCACTGTGCCAGGGCAGCTCAGTCTTCCAGCCCCAGACTCCCTTCCTCTATAAGATTATTTTTAGAAGGGAATTTAAATATCAAAGTCTTTCCAATCAAAGACCATAGCACTGGTTATCAAGAAAACATATTCTTCTGGAATACAGTATATCTTTTCTATCACAAGTCGCCACCACGGTTTACAAGATCAGTTAGAAACTTAACAAGTACTCTAGACGCTTACAGTAAGGGTATTTTATACTGTTATAGCTTTTAAAAAAAAAAAGTCAGAATAAACACACACCAACAAAACAACTTTCAGACATGTTGTTTAAGTCTCACAATATCCAATATCACATTTGGGCCTTTGCTTGCCCAAACTTCAGCATCAGCAGCCCAGCTACTGTCAGCTTCCCGTTTTGATTAAATACTATGAGCATCAAGGGAAAAAAAAATTACCACTGGAAGAGGGGAAGGAACAAGCTGGAATAAAAGGTAGTCCTGTTATTTTCCTAAAGTATGGGGTCCCACTGCATTTTACACTTTCTAATGATAATTGAGACCTTATTGCATCCTTTCAGTATATAAAGGGGGCTTATAAGAAAGATGAAGAGAGACTTTTTACCAGGGCCTGTAGTGACAGGACAAGGGGCAGTGGTTTTCAACTGGAAGAGAAGATTTAGATTAGACATAAGGAAGAAATTCTTTATGATGAGGGTGGTGAGACACTGGAACAGTTTGCCCAGAGAAGCTGTGGATGCCTCATCCCTGGAAGTGTTCAAAATCACATTGGGCAGGACTTTGAGCAACGTGATCCAGTGAAAGATGGCCCTGCCCATGGCAGGAGGGTTGGACTGGATGATCTTTAAAGGTCCCTTCCAACCCAAACCATTCTGTGATTCAGACACAAAAATCTTTTAATGAGATTTTACCTAGGTGTTAGATATACCATACAAATAAAAGAACATATCAGTAACTGGCTTTAGCATGTTCTCTTTCAGAGGCATCCTGTGACTTTTACAGACTTGTGATCCACAAGATCTGTCAGATCCCCCATTGTAGTTTCTCACACTTCCAATTTTACATCTACAGCTGACAGGCAACTCTGCAGAAGTTAGCTAATTAATTTCAGCCACTGAACACTTCTCCCAAAAATACCTTCCCACTGCTATGCCACTGACATCCCAATCATGAACTCTCAGACAGTATGATCCCCAGCCAGCTCCTGTCACTGTAAAAGCCAGTGATAAGGCTATTTGAGTAAAGTTTTGCTTTCTTCTTTTTTTTTTTTCTTTCCACCCTGCAGTGTCTGCTACTTTTCCTTACTCCTTTTATAATTTGCTCTATGCTGCATCTCTCCGTTCTAGCACAAACATTTTCAGCCTAGAGCAACAATCCTTCTACAGCAACAGCTTGCCTAAAAAAAGGAAAATAAAAACAAAAATAGCAGTCTACCCTTGACACAGTTGAAAGCCAGGAGCCTTGGTTCTGTCAGCACAGAACTGGTCCATCTGGAAGCCGCCCTGGATCCGCCTGGCATTTTTAGATTGGGCAAGTCAATGGTGCATTCTCCACACAATGACTCACCACACATTTTTAATAAAAGATTATGTCTAAATTTACAGTCCAGTAATGGCTGAAGTAATTAGGAAAATGAACAACTGAAAACTGTAAAAAAACATACGCTTTTCCTCCCAAAGTATTTCAAGTAATGAGAAACTCATTGCATTCTAACAGTAACCATCTCAAACACCAGCTTCTCGAGCTGGCTCTGGTACAATTAGCAAGATACTTTGTGAAGGAAATTAAACAGTATAGCAGAAATCCTGCCCAGCAGCCTGCCCTGAAGCATTAAAGATGCAAACCACGCATGCCCCATTTTCCTACTCCAGGCTGCTGTAATTTTCTGAGTGCATTCTGGTGCTTAGAGAACACACTTAAATAATTAAAAATCTGTCAATTTTCACTTCCCTAAAGCAAATCATTCCCACACATACCCTCATAATTCTACAACTGTATCCTGTAGATGATAAGTCATCATTACCAGCCAGCTGCAAAAAAAAGCATTGTAGTGATACATTCCTCACTGCAGGTACATTAAACTGAATCTAGAAGAAGCATCCGATCATGTCTTCTCCAGTATTATCAGAAATACTTGTCTTAAGCTCGGTCACAAACTTAAATGCTAAAATTGTGGATTTGCTTTTACCCCCTTGCTTCTGTGAGGGGGAATTGCCAGACTCCTCCCTTCATAGCAAGAGAAGACATGAAGTAGGAAGTATTAAATCTCTACCACCTACAGGTATTTGAGACTACCTTGGAAGGACAGAAGAGGTCAAAATGTTTTTCACCTGGGAAGTTATGTTAAGCAGAAAGTGATGTTTTGTGCTACTTGCTATTTCCTTCAGTCTGAGTAGAGCTCACTGCAAGAAACCAGCCTGGAAGTGAGAGGTGACACCTTCAGGAAAAGTAGTAAATATCTCCACAAGCAAAGGTGAAAAACTGCTATTAATTTAATATGCAGAGAAAGCCAGGGATCTTAGAGGGCACAGGGGAATGTACTTTAGAAAAGCACACCGCATTTCTTAAGTCATGACTCAGCCACTGTTCCATATATAGATTTATGCCTCTTCCCCTGTTCCTTCCCTTAAGTTAATTTTATAACATTTATTTGGCAAAACATTCGAGTCACAAAACACCAAATTGCAAAAGCTGCTAAAACAAAGCCATGCCAAAAAGCTCTGAAGAACAAAAAGATCACACCTCATTTAGATTTAGTTCAAATCCAAAGCACCAAATAAGCAGTAAAAGTACCACAGGGTCAACACCGTATTTATAGGTTTCTCCCTTAAAACCTCCACCAGATAATTAGCTCACGAAAACACATCTGAAGCTGTAGACTCTGTTGCTTATCTTAGTTAGAATTGTTTTTACAAAGTCATCCCCCATCCCCCTCCTTTAAAAAAAAAAAAATCTGTATTTGAATTTTATAAAAGTTTCCTTCCTTCAATATCAGGACCCCGTGTTACTACAAAAGCTTCAGCTCCTCCTGCAGATATTTTCAGGACTCTTCTAGCCAAAAAAAAAAAGACAGCATGATCATAGCTCCAGGCTACGAATTCATGAGTTACAAAACCAAGAAAGTCTCTGAAAGTCTTTGGATTTAAACCAAAAGAAAACTCCTTTCAGGCTCTTAAAAAAAAAAATGTAAAAATGCTTTGAGAGATGGCCTACAATTTGGCACATATAGAATTCAGAATGACAATTAGTATTTCTGCAAACATGGCAAGAATCTGGCTTTGAAATAAATTTATGGAAACTTAAAAGCATCATTCGGAGCATGTACAATGTGTTCCCTTCATCTTTAAAAACAGGCATGATGCAATAGTCTGAATGGTCCCAGATTGGGATCTTGCAAAAACCACAAAATATGCTTAGCATTAAAACAGGACAAGTGTTCCTATCTGAGTTCATGCTGTCAGGACGGTCCATACTAATTATAGTATTAATAAAGTTAATTTACTTTTTAGCGTGGACATTTTAGTCAATACAAAAAACTGAACTGTTGATTGAAAAGCACAGAGAGAAATCCTTTCGCAATGGATTTTTACAAAGGCCAGTCAAAACCACAAATGCCCAAGGGCACCCTACAATCTCAGATAGTTTTAAAGGAGATAAAATTGCTTCATTAGCTCAATTATGTTCTAAAAGTTAGGAGATCAAGTCCTTTATAAGTTGAATTTAGAAGGATTTAAGCATATCTTACTAAGACCATGATTTAAACCTGCATGGCTTGCAATACTTCTAATCACAGAAAAACAAGGTTTGAAAGGACCTCTGGAGGTTGCTTACTCCAAACTGGTCAGAGCAAGGCTAACCTCAAAGTCAATCAGGTCACTCAAGGCATTGTCCAGCTAAATTTTGAAAGTCTTCAAAGGATGGAGATAAAACAGCCACCCTGGGCACCTTTTCCAGCATTCAATTCTCACAGTAGTTTTTTCCCCATTATATTCAATAAGAATTACCATTGTCTGAACTTGCAGCAATTGATTTACATTTTTTCACTGTGCCTCCAAGAAGAGTACAGCTTTCTCTTCTCCAGGCTAGACCAACTTCTTGCACACTAGGTATGCTAGCCTCCTAACCACAGTCGACTGTCCGGTTTGTTGGCATCACCCTTGCATTTGAGGGGAAAGAGGAGCAAAACTGGACATGCTATTTTAGAGACAGCCTCATGAGTGCCAGGTAGTAGAGAACAACCACTCCGCATGACCTGCTAGCTACTGTCCTGCTTGTGCCACCGGTAGACAGCAAGGTTGTTCCCTCTTGGGTGCTGGATTATGCATTTGTCTTTTTGGAACCACAGGGGGTTCCTGCTGGCCCATTCCCCCAGTACTACTGCAGCACATCAACCATCCCCCCCTCGTTCACTGTGGGTTTTTTCAGGTACCTGAACATAATCTTGAGCTCTTGAAGAAACCAGGCTCGCATAAGCGTCCCTATCAGCCTATCCTCCTGCTTCACTCCCAATAATTCTTCCCCTGTACACCCATTTGGTTGAAACATGGCAGAAGAGTAGTGTCTCAAAAATAAGAGCTGTACCTTTTTTTTTTTTTTTTTTTTTTTTTTCCTTTTCCCCCAGAGTCAGCAGTGAAGCACCCAAATCACAGTCCTCCCTGAGGAAAAGACTTCAGCACTGCCCCAACACTCCTGCTCTTTTAACCTGATGGTTGGCTAATCACCAAATATGCAGCTTGGAAGCAGCTACAGCATGTGCTGTGTCTTGCACAGCTAATTGATAGTAACACAGAACGATCGGTATTTGAAGAATTTGGGGAGGGAGCAGAGGCATTACGGAGGTTATGAAAAGTTGTCTGGGGCAAGGGATACTGGTCGCTGTGGTCAGGAGACAAAGCACCGGAACGCACGTTCGTAGAAAGCTAACCCAAACCTCAACCGTTCTCAACACATTCGCTTGAAGGAGTAGTTTGGATTCCAGACACAAAGGGAATCCTTTTGATTGTCCCCGCGTATGTCACAACTACCAGCACAACCCTGGTGACCCAACCACACACAAAAAAAAGTAAAATCAAGAGGAGAGAAAATTCAGCAATATAACCTCATCTTTTTGAAAAGAAAAAAAAAAAACCACAGGTCAGGGTTTACCACTTTAATTGCTGCTCAGAACTGCAAAAGCATGATACAGCAGCATACATAAAGATCCAGCAACTCTGTCTTGATAGGAAATCAGCATGTTCTTCTTGCTACATGGAGATGGCAGGCTGTGTCTTACTCAACTATAAGGGAACGTGTGAAAAAACAGATTCAAAGCCTCCGTCTTCAGTCAGAGAAGTGACATTTAGAAAAGATTTCCTTGTTTTACCTCTCTAAGTACTGATGGTCATTACCAGTCCCTGTGTTGAGACCTGCTAGAAAATGGAATTTTATTTCCAAATTTGCACTTCATTAATAACGTTTTGTTCTGCAGTTTTTAATTGGAAGAACCTTAAAAAACTCAATTATAATAATCAAACAGAGGGTTTTTTAATAAGTAGTATTTCTAACCGTGGATTT
>VYZW01062151.1:37951-54032 GCA_013401315.1 Balaeniceps rex
TGTGTCTTACTCTACTGACAGCATATCTCATGTTTCATAAACAGCTTTATTTCATCTGCTATTCATGAAGCCCAGAGGCTTCCTGTTACTAGTTATCTACCAGGGCCGGTTTTCTTCTACTACCTACACATTAGAAGCCATTTACATTACAATCCATATATGTATTTTATGATTCTCTCTCAGTAAGGATGCAGCATTAATATTGAAAGAGGAAACCCTCTTCCCACAAAATAAGCATCTAGTAAGAAGAACACAAGAAAATTAGAGGAAACAAATTTATGCACTCTCAGTTGTGCTTTTACTTGAGAATAACCACACTGTTAATTCACATACAGCCCTACAGCACATACAGCTACAACCTATGCCTTCAAGCTCTCCTCAAACTGCAAAGGGTTTCCAAGCTGAGATGGTTTCTAATTTTCCCGCTTCCCTGCGCCATATTCTTACAGATACTGGTATGCAATAAAAGCAGATCCTGTTATTCTTAGGCTTCTCATAAAAACATTACATTAACATTTTCACATTAACTACTGTCTTGCACTTCACAGACAAATTCTCCTTCCCTGTGCTGAAGGACGAGGTATATTTTCGGTACCACGCGTAGCTTGAGTCAGGCTAACGAAGCACTGTATTTGATTTTCAAGAGTGAAACAGCCGTTTATAACAGTTTATGCTTAATAAAAGGACTTTAGTCTGCTGGTTGCACTTTTCTGAAAGATCTGCCGTCTCCTTACCTACCATACCTGTGACAGTATGGGATGAACATATTTGCTTTTGTCCTCATGCCTACAAAAGACTTACTCCCCTCAGCACTTCTACTGCCCCAATTTCAGAACAGCAACTCATTTTACCTGGCTTCAGAACAGGACTAACTCAAACACAAAAAGAAGTGCTGTTCGGGACGCTGAGGTTTCAACAGCCCATGGCCCACTCTTCAGACAGTCATCTGAAACTGCCGACACTCCCAGGCAGCTTGCAAATCTAGCTAAATTTGTGGTCTTGTACTAAAAGCTCTGAACAAAAGAATATTCTTCACTTAACCACTTAGGAAACCAAACAGATGGGCTCTGCTTTTCAGGAACAGTTGCTTTAGTCATTTACAGGGAATACAGTTTCTTACACGTAATCCAACGATCTGAGGATGGAGTGACCCTGCATGCTCTCTCCCTACTCATTCCCATACTGCTGCCTCTTCCCTTGTGCTGGTCTCACAGTTGTGCTGCTCCAGGGTGTGCCGGCTTAGTTTGCTGCCAAATCAGCCAGCTGGTTCTCTTCCAGTTGGATTCAACTCTGGCCAGTGTCTTGAACTAGATCATCCCATGGACACATGATCACTAAATCTGCCAAAAGGGAAGACTAAAGAATGCACTGATATGGGTGTCATCCAGGGGATGGACCATATCAAGAAACGATGGATCTAGCACTTCCCTTGGTAATTTGCTCTGGTAGTTAACATCTGAATGTTTCTATCGGGGAAGTTATTAAAACAAGTGCAAAGAGCAGTATAATTTACTTTAAGTTTTAGGCAGGCTTATTCTAGTTAATCTTGCATTTATTGATTTATGACAGTACTGAATAAGCCAAACTCCATAAAAGCATTTAAGTGATTGGAACATTAAAGTCCACCCTGACTGCGGAAAATCAGGATTTAGAAGGGCAGAGGTTTTTTTTTTTTTTTTAAAAAAAACATACTCTGCTCGGTCGTCTTCTCAAAACATACACATTACTGAGGACAACTAAAACCAAAATCCACAGAAATTCAAAAAGCACCTCAGTAACAAGTTCTAGCTGTTTAGGAACTATTTTCTCTTTAAAGGTATTATTAAGCCAATAAAAAAGAAAGAATGCAAGTTAGAAGTGAAAAGAATGCACAGTTTAAAAAGGGCACTTGGCTGGCTTAAAATGGATGGGGCAGGATGACAAGGAGTTTAAAAAAAGGTATTTTAAAGATCAGGAACAAGAAAGCTGTGAAATAATCAGTTGATTATATTATTATGCTGGACCACGAACACTTAGGGAGAGCAATTAATAGAGAAGCTTTTGAAATTTCAGCTTGGATCTAGTGCAAAGTAACTGCAGGCTAAAATGGAAAAGGAGAAACACTCGCCCTTCCCTGGCTCCTGAAATATAGTCCCATCCACTCTCTTGAACAGGAGCTAATGACTGTGCAGTCAGAGTAAGGCCATTCAGCTTGCTGACACGATGGCAAAGCTGGCACAAGAGTTTCTTCCACATCAGCCAGCTTATCAGCTCACACTGCGGACTCACAACCACTAGAGCCATGGCAAGCCAGGCATCGCAAAGATCTGGCCCTTTTTGGCAGCAGCCTAAAGTTATCTCTGCTGGAGCACAGTGTGAAACTGCACCTACAGGATGACTTCAGGAGGAGATTACATGCAAAGCAGCCTTCAAACAAATCCTTTCATAACTAAAGATACAAGTGCAGAGTTAAGTGATGTGATTCTCCTTTACTAGAGAGTGAAAACTTCATGAAACTAGAGGTTTCATTTCTTCAAGCAGCAAAGATGGAGAATTTTCTCCCCCCAGGCCCAAAGATGCACTGAGTGGAAATTACTTCAACCATTCTGAGAAGTTTACTCATTGTTCTGCTTTTGTATTTTTCCTGAAAAATGGAGAAACAATGCAGCTTGGAAAAAAAAAAACCCTACGTGGAATTAAGGTAAACTGGCATGTTTCCAATAAATCCACAATTGAATGAAAGAGCTAAAACTGGAAGACAATAATTTCTATCAGCACGACTTCGATGACTGCTATAAATGTGATGCAGCTGCCACTGCTGTAAGCAGCATCCTCACCCTCCTCCTGCTTCCATTCGCTCTTTTTGCAACCATGAGCTTAGTCTCAGTTTCTGGAGAGCCAGCCTGGATGAAAGCTAATCCAGGAAGACAGGGAAGTTTTGGAAGACTCAGCTCATACAAACAAGGGAAGAGGACAATACTCACTAGCCAGAGGTAAGTGAAGGGTGAGACTTTATTTCAGTGTCAGCTCAAAAAGCTCAAGCTACATATACAGTCAAAAACATTTGACTAAGACTGACCACCTAGTAATTCTATCCAAGAGGTAGAAACTGATGACTTAAGAGTCTTCTTTAAATGGTAAATCAGGCAAGTTTCCAGGAACTATGGCAAAACTGCCTTCTTAATTTAAAACTAAAATAAAAATCATTAAAAACTCCAATCCACAAAAATCTATTCACAGCAGCTGAGACTTGGCTGCTATGGGAGCAAAATTTAAAAAAAAAAAAAAAAAAGGATTACCTAGTACTGCTGAATTTCAGAACCATTTACGTATTCCTCTACTGTCAAAAAGTATCATGTTCATGGTGATTTAGGTACTGTTAAGAAAACAGCATGAGCTTAAGTCATTTAAATAATTTAAAATAATACTTTATCTGGTTGAAGGAATAAAGGTGATAAAATTCATTTTGAGTTTCTTAAACAATAATGTCAAATTTAAACTCAAAGTTTACAATCACAAAGCTCTTCAGCACTAAGGCACACAAGCAAACAGATCCCCACTTCCTTCTCCGGAGTTCAGCAGAGAGCTCCAACTGCAACCCTCTCCTGTAACATCATAAGTCAGCACTGTCCAAATTGCTAAAATTAAAGAAAAATGGTTCTTTTTTTTAATAATTCAAAATATTAAGTCTAATTTATTCCACTGAAAGCAATCCTGCCTAATACCTTGAGCCTGTTATAGGCAATACATATTCCTTTAAGAAAAGTTAACTTAATATTCTAAATGACCTCATATTATATTCTCCCCAGTGTACAGCACCCCAAAAGTGGAAAGATTTAACTCATCTGGCAGACAGACACATACTGTGACTTCTCCTTCAGCCTGATTTAGGACTCTGGCAGTGGCAGGTCTTAAATTTTTCAGGAAATGCAGACATACTGTTCAAAAATATCTACAATGCTTCATTTTCTTCATTCAAGATTTCTGAAAAAGCAACATTTCATATTGATTTTATACAAAGTAAGTCAATTCTGCATATGGCTAGAGCAATAAAACATAATCCCACCCAAAAATACTTGTTGGCATTAGTCAGAGAAAGTAGATAGCTGCGCTGGTGTCACATTATTCAAATGAATTGAAGTTTACGCTAAGAAACACAGAATAGTCTAGGGTGAGAGGAACCTACAGAGGCCATCTAGGCAAAGACCCTGCTCAAAGCAAAGCTAGCATCAAAATTAAATCTTTGGAATGCTTTTATTTAACATAGCAAGGGATCACTCTAGGAAAGAGGTGACTGAACAGGCAGTTTTAGTACTTCAGCTCTGCTAACAACCAGTGTGACAGGACAGCCGAGGGCGATGCACAAGCAGGGTTACGCTCACACCATCACAGCGACAAAGTTACGTAAAACTTTCTCATCACTGCATGTCCAAGAAGATACGGGACAGCAAAGGCACAGGCATCCCCTTCACAGAGAGCAGGGCACATTTTAGATTGTTAGCAAATTCATTATTCAGAGTAGAAGAGAAAAAGCAGTGTTCATGGAAAGGAAGAATGTCAGGGAAGACAAAGCTGAACATAATTTAACTACACTACAAAATACAGGAAGCCAGTTTAAAGAAAAAACAAAACCAACCAAACAAAAAAAACTTTAAAAGGAACAGCAGAAAAGGGCTAAACCCCTCTAGTGCACCAGAGACACATTTTAAGTGCCCACGTGGTCATCACAGGTTGGACTAGCTGCTAGAGATCGCTACATCCCAGACCCACTAGCAATCAATTTCACCTGACCGACTTACCCACTTCTGTCAAGATGACCTAAGCCACTTTAAGGACTTTCACTGCTGCTCTTTCCTAACAAATCATTTTTATGAAACTGGGTTAGGGAAATACCGGACCAGCATGTGTGACAGCATCTCCAAGGAAGCAAAACGGATGGGAAGAGCAGAGAGATGACAGCCAGAGCAGGACAGATCGGGCAGCCGCCTCGCTCAGCCCCAGACAGTACAGCGTGCCCAACCATGTGTTTCCCGTGTTTATGCAACAAACACCCACTAAGGGACAAAAAAAACCCTAACACGGGCAGACAACAGAGTGAAGAAGGCCAGTGAAGGTGAAGAGACTTCAAAGGGAAGATCCTACCTAGCTGAAATAAAAACTCTAAGAACTGTTAAGAAAACAAAAGAAACCAAGACAACAAGTATAATTGCACCCCTGCACGGAGTTAAGTCTTGAATAACACATACACGGTCCTGAACAACTCTCCACAACAAGATGAAAGTGCTATCAGAATTAAAATAACCATCCAGTAAAGGCGATCAGCACCCAGAACGGCTGGGACATGAGGAGAGTAGATGTAGAAAGTCTTCTCAGTCTGAAGCCACCAAACAATCATCCACCATTTCTCAAAAATACAAAGGAGTCAGGCAGAACAAGCAGCAGGTTGAGGGGGAAAAAAAAAAAAATTCACGCTGAACGGACATACTTCCCACACACATCCCCATCCATGCTAAACAGGGACTATCACCGCTGCAGGTAGCTGTGGAGGGCAAGAGCCACGTCCTCCTCTTTGTCTCCCCCTTTGTATAAGCCCCTGATGGTCCATCCCTATCTATAAAAAGGGTCCGGTGAAACTGCAAACACCTTTGAGCAAGTCCATAAATTACTAATTGCCAGACCATGTTTTGTTTTTTTTTTTTTAAAAATAAAGAACTTTCCATGACAGACCTGCTTTCCATATCCTTTTTCTCCCTACCCGCCCCACAGGCAGGACTTTCAGCACAGCAGCTCTTACATTCTTGGAAAACCAAAAAAGGCAAGAGCTGAGCTGACAGAATCTCTAGCACCTTTTGATGGGATTTCTCTTCTACCTTGAGCCAAACCCAGTATCCATCAACTCTTCCCAGTTATTGTAATTTGGTTTCCCAGCAGCTTAGACACCTCTCTTTCAGAGGTCAGCTTTCCATCACCTTGCCTTATAGCTTTGTCTAGAATAAAGAAAATGACAATAAGAAAGCACTTTGCTCAACATTGCCAGTACAAGTACAGTCGGTCTGTCAATGTTAAGCTTGTCAAGTACCCTAGTACAGAAGGGTTGCAGTAACTTCTGATCAAGTCATCTTACTCTTCAGTAGTTTACTGTGAATAAAGTTCAACTGTGCATTGCATCTTACATATGTCTTGGTAAAAATACTAGCTGAAGGACTCTTGATCCATCCTACTCCTTTTTTGTTTTTTAGTTGTTTGTTTGTTTTTAAAATTAGTAGAGAACAAACCTTGAAGTAATGTTTTAATTGGTTCTTGTAATGCTACTAGTGAATACTGAAACAATCTGTCACTGTCCCTGTGATAAGGTTAAAAGTATTCAGTCTGCTTACAAAAACCTTCGAGATTTTTTCTGTTGCCAACATGAAGGTGAAGAAAGCAAAAGGCTTCACACAAGTTTAGTGGTCGATGAACTTACTAAATAGCTTCTGTAGACCAAATATATTTACATATATTTATACTCGTTCTGTTAGCAATGAAGAAGTATGTCTGGCTTCTTAAAGTATTCCAAAGTTATAAAATTTTCTAAAGATGAAATGCAGAAAATTCAAACGTACTAACTCCTGGGAACCACAAATCAAAGCTTGCACAAATTTTTGGAAATAAAAAAAAAAGGGGGGGAGAAATGCATATACCTAAGAAGATACTGACAGAAGTCCAGTAGATTTCAGTGTACCACTGTGGCAGTTTATCAACTTGCTGGAATATTTCATTCTTAGTTGTGAAGCCATACAAAAATTAGTTGGACACTGCAAATTTAGCTCAACCTTCCTGTTAACGTTAAGTTGTATAGTCAAAGCATTTCTCAACTATAATTAGGAAAATCATCTGTTATTGAGCCATAGAAGTAAACCGGACAGATGTTACAATGCACCAATACATGGAACTCCACCTCCCTCTAAGTGGATATCAACCTAAGACAGCAAAAAGATAATTCAATCAAAGTTTTTTCCCCAGAAGATCTGAACACATTTTTTCCTTTAATTAATCTATTTCTCTATCTCTTTGCAGAGCCATATATTGAATCCACATGATTAATCTAGTACAGAAGGCAAAGAATTATACCGATGGAGCTTAAGCATGTAACCGGGCATTACTAGTAACTTTAAACAGTCTAGTGTCTGTCATCTCTGATAACATCCTCCTCCCCATCTTTCAAGCGCTTGAATGACATGTGCTCTTGCAACATTAATTTCCAGCTACTACAAAAACATAAAAGTAACTGTTCCAAGGCATTTTGTATTTCTGTCCTTCTCCTTTTGGTTCCTCCAGTCATACAGCCCCATCCTTACTTCTCCATAAATCCCAGAAACCCTTGATTTTGTCAAACAGATACCTCAACAGTCCCCTCCAAGCCACGTCTCACATGTAAAATCTTTCATAAGCTGACATAAAAGACAAACAATCTCTTATCAAGAGCCAGCATGACATCTTTAATAAAATAATCAAATAAGGACTTCCCAAGGTAAATGTGAGGCCATCACTAAATATAGCGAGAGCAGTGCCAACCACAGTTACTTCTTTTTCCGCTCTTATTTTTAGAGATGTTCTGCTGTACATTCCTCCCCACTTTCGGTCATGAGAGAGTAACACTTGGAAATTTGAATAAAGGACAACACCTTCATAGAAAATCTGTTTAAAAGGCTCTGGGATCATTCTGCAATCATTTACAGATGTTTGCCAGCATTCTGGCAGAAACAGTTCTATAATTGCCCATGCACACAAATTGTTACGGTTATAACAACCCATGCAATAACAATACTTGACACAGAGTGTATGCACCCACTCAATTCAGTTGCCTCTGGAGCAGTAATAATATGCTCACTATCGTAATCAGAAGAGGCAGAGAAAGAAGCCACACTTAAGGAAAGGTAAGGAAAAAAAAAAAAATACATAACACAATGTCATATAGCCATCATTGATCATAAACTGGACTCAGTCCTTTATTAACAGTCTTATACAGTATTCCTAACTGCATACTAATAATTTCAATAACCCAGACCTACCATATGTAAATCCTCAGGTATTTCACATTACAGCATTACACAGTGTGAGTTCAAGATGTTTAATTAGCATACTAAACCTTTATGCTATAGGAACTACCATCACAGGCCACCGCAATCACCTGGGTAGACAATTCTCACTTGTAAGTAAGACAATGCAGCCCAAAAAAAAGACACAGTAATTCTTACCTATTCTGAACAATCAGAAGAAGCATCAAAAAGCAAGTTCTTTAGAGTTTGGTTTGGTTTGGAACCTACAACACCAATTTCACTTTATATTTTCAGACTTCATGTGGTCAAAGCACACGAAAATAAGACAACTTTCCTTAAAATGAAAACACTGAAATCACGTCTTTATAATCAGGAGGAACACAAGTCAGGAGGAGCGCGTATCACTTCACTAACTGCATGTTTGATCTGCACACCATGCACTTCTTTCTCTCTCTTTATGCACAAGGGAGAGGAAGAAAAGCTATACAAAACCCAGGTATGCTTCCACTTAAAAAGCTTAAATTGCACTCATCAAACGTGGCACGTTTGCACCCAGCAGCGTAAGCACACACACGCCTCTTCACACAACACACAAAAGCCACCGACACACGCACCCTTGCACACACCCCTCCAGAAGCACATTAAGCAGCTGATGTTACACAGGACAGTGAAGCAAGGGATGCAATACCAGTGGAGATAACAGAGAGTGGTGTTTAAGTCACAGTTTCATACTTCCCTATGCAAACTCTCTTACATTAAAAATTAGACCCAGTACAACTGACTGTTCTGAGCGTAAACCTGAACCGGCACACTATGAAAACAGGAATAAAGAGCCGTTGTACGCTTGCTTTTTGTAAGCCATCACCTTGGTGGAGACATGGGTGAAGGTGCAGCTCAATCTGAAGCTAGGTAAAAAAGATCCGAAAGGGCTGGATTTAATCACGACAACTTTTACTCTTCACCAAGCCACTCCAACCAAGCTCCCTCCAACCAGTACTGGATAAGGGCTCGCTATACGGCTTTAAACCTCGCACCGAAAAACGCGTAACCCCCGGCGCTGCCACCCGCCTCCTCCCGCACCGGGCCCCCGCCGCTGCCCCCCGGGACAGGCCGGGCAGGAGGGAGCGGCCCCGGCCTCTCCCAGCCCCGCCGAGGTGGCAGCCTTTACCCAGACACCTGCGGGCACCTGCCGCCGCCAGCTCCCGACCGCCGGGCCCGGGCACACCCGGCAGCTGCTCCGGTCCCCCGCCGGCCCCCACCTTCCGCGAAGGCACCGGGTACCAGCAACGCTCCTTCCCCGGGGGATTTCGGGGGCTGCCCTGAAGCGGCGGCGCTTCCCGGGCACCCCAGGTCCGTGCCCTCCCCCTCAGACAAAGGGCGGTGGAGGCGGCCCCGGGGAGCGGGAAGAAGGGGCCGGTCTGGCCGCCCCCCGCCGCAGCAGCCCTTCCCCGCCGCGCTCACCCATGCTGCGCCCGCCCGCCCGGGCTCGGCGGAGCGGCTCTGGGTCCCGCCGACGCGCTCAAGCCGGGCACGGCGGCTCCATCCGTGCCGCTACGGGCGTGAAAGGGGCTGCTCCGAGCCGCCGGCGGCCCGGGCAGAGACGGCCGCACACCCGTCCCGTCGCTCCCCGCCACCGCCGCGCCTCGCCTCAGGCGAGCTCCGGCANGCGCCACCGCCCCCACGCCGCGCCGCCGTTGCCAGGCGGGGTGACGTCAGCGCCCCGCGCGGGGAAGATGTGGGCGGGGCGGGCTGCCTCCCCGCCCTCCGCCGGCGGGAGGAGCGAGGTGCTCCGCTGCCGCCCCGCTTCCCGCCGCCCCGGGCGGCTCTTCTGCCGCGGCTGCCGCTCGCCCCGTGGTCTCTTCTCAGTCCCCCCCGCCGCTGCCTCAGAGGGGCGATGCCCCCTTCCCTTTTCCGCGCGGGCTGAGGGCCCTGCCCTCTGCCCGTCCCCCCACAGCTCCTCCGCGGGCAGGGGCTGCCTCACGGCTCTGCAGCCCCTCAGCAAAACCCCGGCCTTCTGCGGCCCTCGGGCTGCCCCACGCATCCAGGGGCTTCCCCTCCTCCTCCCCCAGCAGCCTCCTGGCTCCGGCCCTTACCCAAAAACACCCACCCTGGGATCGTTTCGGGAAGCCCCTTTTTGGCAGAGAAGTCTTGAGATTTGGGGTCGGTTCTGGCTGCAGGGGCCAGGCCGTTCCTCCTGGCTCAAGGAAGGTGGGGGAAAGCGGTCACATCCCCTCGGCCTTTGAGGCTGCTAACCCAGCGTTCGTGTTGGTGGGCTTGTGCATTCCTTTTGGAGAGTTCATAGGGTAGGGGTATTTTTTGGTTTGGTGTTTTGTTTTTTTTTTTAATACTTAAGATCTACTTAAGAAAATAGGAAAGTGCTCAAAGCTATATCAGGCTGCCACTGTTTAGGTTTTTGTGGGAAACTCGGGAATGAGTGAAAACTACTACTTAGAACTAAACTGATTTAAAGGAAAAACAGTGACCCTGAGGCCAAAAGGACAAGTAAACATGTTCTGGTTTTGTTGAAGATCAGGGAGTATAACGCAGCAGGCCTCTCTGAAATGAAAATACTCTTGTCTTCCCTGCTGCAGACATCCTTTTATAAGCAGTTCAAAATGAGCCATTTCAGCCAAGCTCAGGACAAAATTAGCCTAAAAAGAATGTCAAGTATTTCCAGGAGTCAGCTTTTGCTTAGCATCTTTCTCGTGGCATATAAACAGAAACTGAGTCAGATCATGAGTGCTGAAGACAAAATGTGAAGACTGAGGGTGTAAACAAGCATATAGCATATTGTAGTATGATATTTTATCTCTTTCACTGTACTTTGAGGCAGACTGTGCTTCCATTTCTTCTGACAGCACAACTGGAAACGTACAAGTGATAGTGAGAATTTCCTTGGAGCAGGTATAGCATTTAACGCTGATAAATGGCCCCATCATACTCCCTTTAAAAGAAGAATCTATTTTTTATAAAAATACAACCTCCCCGCATCCCCAGATTTACAATAGTTAATAGCAAGAGGAGGTTTGGGACAGAAAGGAAACATCATCCTTAGAGTTTGAAGTCATTCCCAACAAAATTCAGAAAATAACTTCCACGAGGATGAATTATCCTCATCTGTCTTCTCTATAGTTTTTTTCCACTTCCTCTGAAGAGCTACATGCTAAAAAAGGATAAAGGATGAGAGGAATTATACATTTGATCTGATGTAGCAATTTTTAGCTTTTTAAGCCCTGCCACAAGGCTAAGTAGGCGTGTATAAGAGGTGAGAAAGAAAATACTCATGGTGTACATCTTTACAGCGAGTTGAAGGAGCTCCATGTAGCCTTCTTTCAGGAAGATGGTCTGAACTAGGGCAAAAGCTCATTCCAGTTTATTCAAGCATCGTTACTACCTTTGGATCAGCCCTGAACACTCATCCTGACATAAAGTTAACTTTGCCCTCCTCTCCAGTCTAGAACATGCTGGAGAGCAAAGCGACAGTTCTCGGTTCTTACTCTGCAGACTAGCAAAACGCTGGCTTTTTTAACTTCTCTCTCTTCTATTTTTACATGTCTTGGTAACTGTGGCCGGGGCTGGCTCAAAGCCTTTTAGCAGTCTGAGTACAAAAACTGGATTTTATTCAGAGCCCATCTGCTCTGATGATAGTGCACCAGCATCCAGCCAGTCCTGTGCTTTAGCCTCCGTCTCCTTTTCAGTACCAGCGAGGCAGAAATGGGATGGTTCCTGAGGGAGCCCCTGTGGCTACTGAGCCCAAAAGTCTTTTTCTCTCTGGACGACTGGCTGCGATGCTGCTGAATTCATCATCTGCAGCCCTGTACAATTTTCTGGTTTGCCCATGTCTAAAGCTGGTCCTCCTTTGGGGCTTTGGTCCGTGAGTTATGTGGCACTGAACAGTTGTGTCTGCCTCATGCTTCGTTGGGTTTGACAAGACTTCGCTGCAGTGAGTTTTGCAAAAATGCAAGAGTCCATTCATGTGTAACCCAAAGCAGCATAGGGACCCGTATTTAGCATTCTCATATGAGTTGGCAATTATAATACATATAAGGAAAATACATCTGTGCTAGGCTATTAACTATTAACTATTATGGCTCAACCGTTAAGCCATGTGACTGCTTCATTTCTTTACTGCATGCTCTATGTCTGATGCCATGTGCTAAATGCTTGTTTACCAATAATTACCTTCTAAATCACCTACAGTTAGTTCCTTCCTCACTTTCCGCTTCAATAAAAGCTGAAAACATTTAATTAGACATTTTCACTTGGATATTATGCAATGATGGTTATTAATTCAGTCCTTTGAAAATATAGTCTTGCTGTTATACTAACAGATATACAGGGAACACTGGATCTTGCTTTTTATTCAGTTATTTTTTTCAGTTCAAGCAGAATGTAGAGCATCGATATTCTGACTCTGGAATCATAAAAGTGCATATTTGTTTCAGGGTATTTTCAAATCCAATTAGGTTGCCCAAAATAACTGTGATTATTTTCTCACAAGGTGGAATTTGTTCAACAAAACCTTTAAAAATGAAAAATTAGCATTTTTAATGCTTTATGATTGAGTTTAATGGAATATCCAAATTTTTTGCTTGTGTTTGAGAGAGGAATAGTTGTGACATGTTCACAGGTCAAGAAAATATTCACTGTTAACATCAGTAACTGCTATCATTTTATTTTGCAAGAGAGATCATTGTATAGAGCCTGGTATGTAGGTTTATAACATAAAATAAGAATGATACAATTTGTCACCACTGGAGATGCTTTTTTTCTCTCACAAAAAAAACTAGGAATAATGATAGACTCTTTTCCTAGTAGTGCTACAGTGAACATTTCACTTGAACATTTTTGCCACTCTGGTAATCTTAAAATTACTCCATTAATTCCAAATAAAGAAACCTAAACCTGGAGCTTTCAAAATTTCTCCCTAGAGCGCAAAAAAATAAAGGAACTGACTTTTTTTTTCAAACAAAAATCATGTGTCAGCTGTTACCAAGTTACGGTTTCATGCACACTTGAGTGGCACATGTACTGCAGTAATTGTACATTCCGCTTTGCTCCCGAACATTCCAGCTGAGTCTATTTTTCATGCTTTTAATACTCTATTGCATTTTTCATGACAGCAACTTCTTGCACAAAAAGACCCGTAAAAATTGACTGGAAGCATACAGCCTCTAGCACTAAGGAGTTAAACAGTCTCGATTGTAAAATTTCAACTTTTGCTTTCAGTAGCAGTTCCTACTGGGTAACATAACATTACTAAAAAAAAGACACGTTTGTGTTTCAGAAGTTAAAAAATTATTTAGATGAGAAAACTCCCTCTGCTGGTTTGAAGAAGGAGCAGATATATTTCATTTAAAAAAATAAAAACTGTGGGAAAATATTAATTCAGCACACACAGTATTTTTCCCTTCACTGCATACTCAGTGGAGAGTGAATCTGCTTATTCCACAGAATGAGGCAGGACTCTTCAAAAAAAAAAAAGAAAATATAAAAACACAGAGCGGTTGTTTTGTAAATAAAAACTGTATCAAAATGTAGATTTTCAAGGAGGGGGCAAATTAAGCTTGCACACTAACATTTAATCCTATTATTTCTTTTAACTGTTGGGGGGGTTGCATTATTTTAAGAAGCAAAACCAACTTTGTCTTTCTTTTCTTCATACCCCCCTACAGACACTCCATTGTGCGGCATCTTAACAGCTACGCAGGGTTCTTTTAGAAAGGCTGGACCCTTTGCAACTACAGCACAGCTCCCTCCATCCAGGTGAGGAGCAACTAGTTGTAGTCTTGTGGATTATTGCTGAAGGAGGATGAAATACTGTGTCACTACAGTCTCTCCCAAGTAACAAGCAATAGGAAGAGAGGAAATGGCCTCAAGTTGCGCCAGGGGAGGTTTAGATTGGATATTAGGAAAAATTTCTTTACTCAAAGAGTGGTCAAGCATTGGAACAGGCTGCCCAGAGAGGTGGTGGAGTCACGGTATTCAAAAAACAGGTAGATGTGGCACTTTGGGACATGGTTTAGTAGGCATGGTGGTGTTGGGTTGACGGTTGGACAAGATGATCTTAGAGGTCTTTTCCAACCTTAATGATTCTATGATTCTGTGGTTCTATGATACAGACAGCTGGTGATACTAAGGAATTTGGAGTGCCAGTTTTCAGGTTATTGAAAGGAGGATGCACTAGTGCCATATTTTTCAAACAGTGGAGTGTGGATCAATGATGATCTATGAGAACTCAGGAGCTGGTCTGCAAAATAATTGAAAATGGCTTTGTAAACCAACTACACTTGCATTCTCACACATTGAACAAGCAAGCAACAGAAATGGGGGAAATAATATGGACACTGGAAGTTTATCCTAATTTTATTTGTATTTAACTGGAAATTGTTGTGGCAACACCACAAAAATGCTTTGTTGTTTATTGATTAAGTTCTTGGTTGAAAAGGTTGAGGAGCATCAGCCAGCGGAAACAAATTCCTCTGTCCTTTGTTTCAAGTTTAACCACTCTTGATCTATTTCCTCCATTATTACCAACCTCTTTAGTCAATCCCATTCTCTTCTCCATAATCATTTCTAGCCTTGACTAGCAAGTACTGTTTTTTCCCTTGTCTTATTCCTTTGCCTCATGCCAAAAACTCCTATGCCTTACTCCCATTTTGTTGTATAAAAATACTTCCTTCAAATAGGACCCAACATTGATTAAAACAACATTGGAGATAACAGCTTGTCCAGTACTAAATACTTTTAAAGTCCCGAATGAAGTATTAGAAATGTCACTTCTGTTGCACAGGTATGAAATAAAGGACTTGTAACTGTTGAATCTTGAAAGAAAAGAATTGGGGAAGAGGGGGGTGTATCTGAAATTCAGGCTAAGTATAGGCAACAATTAATCATGTTTCTGCCATGAGGCCATTATAACAGTAATCTGAAAGAGTAGTTACCTACCCTGATGACAGCTATTATGTTTTTTCTTTGACAACGCTTCTGAGGATTCAGTTCATTTATATCGGGCTATTACAACTAATTAATACAAAGCTGCAAAAAGCAGGGAGTTTGTGGAGAAGCTCCGCCCGCGTCATGCTGATAAAAGCCATTTCACATGGACATGTAGTCCTTAATGGTATAACCATATGTGTAGCCATACGTGTAGTGTCAAATATATTCTATTTGCTTCAAATACAGGAGAGTTTTTATCTCCACAGTTTGGTTGTAGTACATCACACTGTACTTAAAACAAGAAGTAGAAAAAAAGCAAACTGTGCTTTTCACTGGCATATTTATTTTTTCTCTAATAAGCAACAACCTTCCTCCTTCCCTTTTAGGTACATTTAGCATTCTGCATTTGTATTAAGTCCCTTTGGCAGCCACTGTTTGGGATTTCCTTATATTAGCATCTAGCACAAAGAAATCTCATCTTTAGGGTCCAACGGGCTAATGGTTTCCGTCGACATCTGAATAAATCAACAGCTGTGGCCTTCAGCCATTTTGTCTTACCAAAATAAAAGTAAAGGAAACACTGCTTGTTGTTGTAGCTGTTCTCACACGTGCTCCCAGAGGGGGATAAGAAGCCTTTCCTCTGCAGAGACGACTTCACACAAAACGTACAGTATTGGCAATGTAATTTTTCCCTTGCTCCATCAGTAACAGAAATGTGGTCCTAATTACAATGATCTAAGGATATAAAGTTTGCTCAAAAGGTAGTAAGTTTTATTAAAGCATTTGATACATCATCATCAATACTTGTATCACCGTAATGCACGCACATTATGTATTAGGGTGCATTTCTGTGCCACAGGTAAGACGATGGTGTCAACTGAAAGTGCTCTTATATTCAAATGGCAGTCACTGATACCTGTACAGCCCCTTTGTGCTGTAAGTGTGGTGCCAAAAGCAGCTGAGTCACTGCCACCGCAATTTGAAAGTGTCACTCTTTGACGCTGAACTTCTGTTTCTGGCTGTCTCACTCTTGGGCTAGTTCTAGTGCTCATCTGATGGTTTTGCTCAGTCAGTTCAGCTTCCAAATCCAGCAGGATTTGTTGTCTTCAGAGCAGTTTGGGCTT